>JAODLL010016612.1:0-27515 GCA_026546735.1 Forbesichthys agassizii | reverse complement strand
GATATGTAAATACATCTCAAACCTGTACAAAGGATTAAAGTCAAAGTTGTGTTGCATGTTTTTGGATATTTCATGTGAAAAAAACCTGGTTGTAGTCATTTATTTAGCATAATAACACAATTCAAGCAGTTATCTTCATGTAGGCTATACGACATTTATGGTTTTATGAATGTCTTTCATAATATCACAGTTGTGCAGTTATGAAAAAAGTGAGTGATGTTTTAATAGTCTTTTTAAACCATTTTCATATAATTGCTTTATACAAACTTTATTTTGTGTCATTTTCAGGCAATGAGGACACATTAGGCTGAATCAGCAAATGTCTGCAAATTTAAATAACCTGGCCAGGCATAACATTGGGGGTACACCTTTAGAATACAAAATACAATTATAATGGCAAACATTTAAAGTTATAACCCAGTAAGGCAGTAACTTCCAGTTTTGAGATTATTCATACGTCTATTGTGCTCTTTCTCCTCAGGCTAATTATCATCATACATTCAAGTTACACATCACAAAATAGATAGAGTCACATCCCATAATTATTAATAATGTTCTGTCTGCCCTTCACTTGGCTTCATTCAGAGCAGATTCAACTGATTAAAATTGGTCTAATTTACATAAATTCATTAGGACAGTCTCCATGCACATGTTGTGCTGCTTTTTATGGGCAAGGCGTCCTAAACCCAGGCAGTCATTGGAGCAGAAATGTAATTTAGCTACATGAATACTTGTACTGTGACACAGATTGGTTTTTGCATCGCAGTTCCATTTCTGCCCAGAGATGACCTCAGCAGATGTAAATGTAAATGTAATGTAAAACATTGCAAACTTTTATCTGTGAAAAAGACATTGGCTCTATCACTAAGCCGAGTGTAGTTATTAATACTCGCTATGGTTGTGCCAAAGACAATAATGTTCTGTCCTCCAATGAGAGAGAGAGAGCACAGACAGCAGACTGCTCTCAGGTCAGAGCGAAAACAACTACAAGAACAGAACAGAGCTCAACGAATCAAAGCTGTGCTGAAGCATGTTTATACTTTTTTCATTGCACACATAAACCAAAAGCCAGACAATGACCACTGGCAAATTGTCAATAAAAGCAATATCCTATTTAGTTGTGAATACGTGCCAAATTGTTATTCATTCGTCTCTATTAGTAGGAACCGAGCACCTCTAATGTAACATCAATGAAGGTATAGATCTGTTAAAAATTGAATAATGCTCTTCTATTTCCACTGTTGGCCACATCATAGGTATATTGTGGCTAAGCAAATACCAAATAGCAAATTAGTTCAGCTTGTCCAAGACATTATAATCTCTGTACAACTGTACCTTTTGAGGTCTATATCTTAGACCTTATGTCAGGACTGTGTGGGTTAGTACAGACGTCACTTGATTGACTCACCTACATCATTTTGTTAAGGGTGAAACATCTGACACCCTCTTTATGATTGGTTCTTTGTGGTACATAGCCAATTGGTCACCTCTTTTAGATTTCAGGGCCTTAAAATCATTGGCATATCAGTTGTCTACGAAGCATTAAAGCATGTTATATGTCTGCCGTTGGGGAAATCGTTGAGACGTAATGTAAAGGTTTTTCTTGGGCTGTGTAATTATAGATGTTTTTTTTCTCTCTTCTTTTTGCCAAACATTTGTGATATGTGACACATGATAGGACAGCTTAACCACTCTATAGCGGGACGCCATGCCAAACCCACTGGTATACTGTGACAGTTGAATTCTTTGGCATGCCAGCCAGTGACGTAGTGGTGAGCGATGGCACAAACAAATCTCACGACCATCTGTATTTCATTTAGGCTACACAATTTGTCCTGTAATGATTCAATTTGTGTCCACTGCAGCTTCTGAGAATATTTATGCAATGGCTTTACCTGTTTCCTGCTCATGTATTATAATATGTCAAAAGAACATTGTTTCCAAAAGGTCTCAATGACAACAAAACATGTTCATGAACACAACAGTCACCAACATACAGAATGCAATAATGTACCACCTGTCCTGCCTTTATCATCAGAAGATATATAACCGGTATATCTGATATAATAACAGGTTTAATAGACTTCACACTATGTTGGGGTAAGAGGTAAATGCAGAACCAGTAAAACATTTCCGCAAAAAATTAGAGACATCAGTTTAAAGTGTCCCTCCACCTTATATCAGTTTGAACCAATCAGACAATGAGACAAAGCATCGCAATTACATGTGGGCAGCCTGTAATGGTGCAATTCCTGCAGGTTCTGAGTGTGAACATTTTGTCCCACTGTGTATATAGTTCCCTGATTTGCTACGGCAAACGTTTTGAAAACACTGTGGTGAGCATGACTGAATACACATGCTTTGCACTGGGATGCCATAGTCATAGGTTAGGGAGAGGTTAGTTACTTTCTGGTGTTTGACACCAAAGCAGCAAAAAATGATCTCAGATTGTCTCTTTAAATTATATGTAAACACATAAACTTGCCATCTGGCTTTAACAAAACCCTTTGTCTTGGAAGTTATCAAAACACATGATCCAAATTCTAACTTAATCCAAAGAGGCCAAGTGTGAGCTGATTCATGTATTTGGCCAGTAAACCGTAAAGCACTATAGAGCTCATTTATCACCTACTGCATAATTAGGTCTAAAAAGCTGAAGAAACGCTATAGAGAAAAATGAGCTGTCTGCAAACCTACAAATAGACACAACAACATGACTAAACTTTAAGGACGTACACAGCTGCACCTAAACCCAGAAAACAATGACAGTAGTCACCTTATAAATATACTACAGCTTGTTCATTGTCCAATTCTAAATAAAAAGCAATTATCATGTTGGTTGTTGGTTGAATCTGACTCGCTGAACAAGCATTTAAAACAAATTTAATCTATGGTACATTCAAAGGTTGAAAACATTAAGTTCAAACAAAGATATTTGTTGTATTTAGAAATATACAGTATATCATAGTGAATTCAGTCCATTCACTATACTACATTCTATTTTTTTAAATGGATGTAAACATGAATGACATGCAGTATATAATCAGCAAAAGCTACTAAATGCTACTCAACAGTTTTCCAACAACATATACTGAGAACTAGAAGGATAAAAAATAAATACATTATTGGGATAAACTGACTACAAACTAAACATGTACTCTTACAAACTAAAGTAATGTTTTTGCCTTGGACATAATATGTTCTAGAGTTCCTATGCTACCAGGGCTCTTTGCTGCATCTGGGGAGATATATCAGCACCATGGACAGAGCCTCTTCTACACAGAGACACACTACAGTATGTTATGTCAATATTAGAGTTTTTCCCAATTTGAATTATGATAAAGCTGGATACCTTTGAGTAGGCCTGATAATATTATAATTGTCAGAATGCCCACATCAGCTACAGGAAGCCCACAAATCCTGGCTTCCAAACGAAGAGCAAAGATGTGATAGATTAACACACTTCACATCTTCTCAACAAACCGTGACCATGAAAGTCTACACACTACTAGGCTACCTGTCCTACACAGCAGCCTACACATATGTAGGGCCTCTATTACAGCTATGATTACAGCACATAGCCTACTGTTTAACAACAGATATTTTTATTTTTTATATAAAACATAAACATGGATATTTTTACTCAAAGTCAAAGTCACACACGAAGGAACAGCGTTCAGTCAGGCTAAGGTGCCTATCAGCCCGGTGAAGTGTGAACATCCAACTCATCCAATCTAGCACTGCTTCCAGATATACTGTTGGCATGACAACCGCAGACGATTGAAATGGCTAGTCACATGACACGGACAAGGTTGAGCGCAAACAAAGCCAGAGAACGTACTGTAACATTTTATTCCACAGGGAATGTCTTCACAAATGAGAGCAGTGGCACATAAAATAAGCCAAAAGCAAGATGCCAATTATCCCAGGGACATCCATTAAGTGTCTGTCCAAAGATGTCTGTTCTCGCTGTAAAATTAACTTGAAGCGTGCGTGCGTATCGCCGCAGCGACGCGATATCCGACAGGCGTTACGGAGCACAAAGCATTACGGCTTCTTGGGGTGGGGTGGTGTTGGGGGTGAGAGAGAAAGAGAGAAAAAAAAACAAGATTAGAAATCGCACAAGAATCTGCCAGAGGGGGTTAGGGGTTTACTCGGGGTGTCATGGCAACGGAATCCATTCAAATGAGATGTTGGTGGTTCTACATCACACCGCTGAACAGAGCAGCAGGCTTCAAAACAGACGTGAAGTGCTGGTCCCAGCTGGAGAGTGCATGTTCACTGACTAGACTATTGGCCAGGACGCCTCCGCGAGAGGCTGGCTGTGCTCGAAGACAGTCAAGAAGAGTGAGACAGGACCGTGCTGCATCCACAGACATGCACATCACTGATTTGAAATCAGGCCATTTCGGGACGGGTTGAAAATCATTTCAAAGCGACTTGCATTGATCAATTATTCAAATAAATGAACGGTCAATATTATTTTTTTCGCTTCACATCTGGATTCTCTCCACTATAAGCATCTATAAAGGTTATAGTAGGCCTTCTGTGACATAAAATGACATGACAAAATTCAGGTAGCCCTACCTTGATGGAATTATAGTATGAAAAATCTGTGATTTCTAGTTCTCTTTCCATCGTAATATATTTAGCCTACTTCATTCAGTAGCCTGAGATGACCATGCATGCACTCAAAATGAACGAAGCCTATAGCTCCAAGCAAAAGGCCATATAATTTGTATGTGACTTTTTCTTTCAGGTAATAAAGTTCAGCTAATCATGAAAACATAAAAAAGTCTTATATCTAATACATATCAGGCAATTGCTTTTCAAAGTAATATTTGCAACCCTCATAGCTTCCATACCGCAAGATATAAATCAATAAGCATATGGCATTCACGGACTAAGTTATTATTTGGGTTTTCACTTTCTGTTGTTGTTAAAAACAGTGTATCAAAGTCTCTGTACAATATATCATAAAGTTACCAAGGTAAAATAATTAATAAATGCAGCATTTCATGTCAGATATCTGTTTTTTTCATTTTGCCGAGTGGAAATGTATAATTTGCATGCACTACAACAAAACCAAAAAACAGAGAACTAGACCTGCTTTGTAGATGCTTTAGAAGTGTTTTCAGAAAGATTACAGATTGAAATAAATAAATAATAAATAAATATGATTCTGTTTAATCACATAACACGGCTAAAGGATTATGCCTTTCCAAATGTCAGCGGTATTCATGTAATGATGTTATAGATTCAGGGATTTAACAAAAGTTCAATATAGCTTTAAGCTATGCACTCAAAGCTGAAACACTAGCACAGATGAGGCTAAAACTGTCAGATTTAACCAAGTAATATATGTTTTTTAATTTGAACAATTTGGTTGTTGTTTTAGTATGACGCTGGGGCCAAGGCCATGAAGCACAGAGACTATGAATGTTTGCCACTGTGAAACCACCATGGCTGCTGAACAGTAGCAAGTCTTATCCGGGGATTTTTTTTGGGTCAATTGAGTTAGAGGGCACACTTTGATGTAGCTGAGGGCAATATTGCAGGGGAATCCAGTCCTAAATCCTTACAAGGGAATAAAGCCATAACTCACATCGGCAGAGCTTTGTGTCGAGATACACAGATATACACAAAAGGGCCTCTGCATTGGCTGTACAAAGCCCCTTTCTCTTCTACTAAAGCTCTCCACAATTATATCAATTACAAACCTCCTACAAGCCCAGCTTGATTTTCCTCCCTTAGATTTCAAAACAACATAATTACAAATAGCTGCTTGGATGCCGTTTTCTCTTCTCACGGTCTATAATGCTCTTAACATTATTAATGGTATGATTCAGGCCTTGTTAAACATCTGCAGACAAAGCTTTGAAAAGCAATGCCTTTGCTTGTGGAGAAGCTGTTGGGTGGTATCTAGGCTTCTTTACATTTAAGTTGAAGGCAGATAGCAGAGCACACCAAAATCCTGATATCCACCTCAAGCTTGACACATGCATGCAAAATTTCCACTAAGCAAAAACTGCCAGGGGCTGAGGCATTTGGACAATAGAGACCTTTATGAACACATTTCTATTCCCCTCGATGCTTTCCATACAAGTCAAGGTGCAAACAGAGAAATACAAAGTCAAAACATGACATCTGTCAAGATAACACACTGTGGTAGTCAGGTAAATCCTCTGAATATTGTGAAGGACCCCATAGACAGAGAATAATTGGTTTTACTCTGTCACTTTGAAACAAATATCTGTGCATGTTTATCTATAGTTATAGGTGAAGGGTTTAATAACTAGCAGAACCGCTGCTCTAACATATACAGAACACGGTGGCTTTCACAGCAGACTATATAGGCCTCTATTCAAGGCACTGTGTTTGCTGGGAATGTGGTAAATGAGTGTGTGTTTTATAATGGAAAATCAATGACAATTTAAAATATACACATTTATGCAATATACCTTTGTTATAAAACTAATTCATCCTTATTAAGCCATGGGAATATGTTGGTTTATTGAAATGTTGACTCGTTGCTGTAAGAAAGTGCCCAAATAAACAAGTACTGGTCCTTAAAACACAGTGAATGTATTGGTATTGACACTGGCTAACCACTGCTAATAGTTATTAGCCTACTGCGTGGTGAATTATAAAACAGTAATCTTGCACTTATCTACATCTTATTGCCTCTCATGATGTGATAACAACCCAGCAATCAGCATTAGTGCTTTATTGGCTTTACTGCAGATCAAAACTATCCTAAGTGTTTTTTTAAACTATACAGTAAATGTATATATACAATATGTATATACATTTTCCACTTACATTTTGAATAGACTTTGTTTTACTACTGTTGAATATTGCTATTGAAAATACTTTGCATACTTGACTTGATTCTCACAACAACACATCTTTCTCCTGTGAAGTCCTTGCCAGCTATGTCCTTGGATAAGGTTTATTCCTAAGAGTTGCTCTTATAACACATTTGTTGCTATACTTTTCACCATAGCACACCTCAGGGACGTTACTAGTTTGATGGAGGGGGGCTAAGCCTCTACTCTGGGAAGTCTGGAGGTGTGCGTCCCTGAAAATGTTTTAAAGCCCTCAAAAGGTATTTTTAGAGTAACAAGTATACATTTTATTTGGTATTTGGTCAAGCGTGGTCAGAAGCATACTTATATCTAATTTAGTTTGTTTTAGACTGATCTATTATTTCTCAGAACAATGAAATGAAGTCTACTCTGTTCCTATCCATCAATTATTAACAAAAGACACACATTGCTGTAGGCTATAACATTTCAGTGTGCAGCATGTAGGTAGAACCATAGGACAGAAAACATGGCTTATGACAACAAACAAAGTTGTTCAAATCAGATATATCTGTAAAGGTGTTCAATCAATAACACTGTAAAACAGTAACATAATTACTGTAACCCAATTAGTTTGCTACAATGTTACATTTTCCCAGTAATATTATGTGATCTGCAACGTAAATGGCTAGAACATGTTCTGGTGTAAAACATGATATTGTTTTACACAATACTCTAAACATACACCACTAGATCATGCACAGTCTGCAGTTTCGAACGATATATATATTCATGTAGGGAAGGTAATTCACATTTTAAGGTTTAGCCCCCCTAAAATAGGCAGAGTGATGTGCCTGGCACACCTCATTACATGCAGACAGAACCCATCACTGAAGAGCTACATAAACTACCCAATGGCATTTTATTAGTGACATTAGGATCTAAATTGAAATGTATATTGACCAAAAAAAGACACCTGTGCTATGAGTTTCTATACAAAGCAAAGTATTCTACTGCCAAGTTAACTTGTCACTTGAACAAAAGCCTAACCCCAAATCCTACTTTCTATAGCACATACATAATACAGCACAATCCCACAAACACATTTCCTGCTTTTGGGTCTTTATAGATTTTCATACTCCTTCATGGAGATTTTTTGCAATTTATTATTGCCATGCAGTAAAGTCTCCTTAACAATTTGTGAGGTTTTTTTGTACAAATCTTTCTAAAATCATTACATACAGTTAGATGCATGTGGTTCAGAGACTATTATGTATTTAAACAGAATATAAGGTGACAGACTGCAGGGAAAGATAATGTGTTTTAAGATACATACACTGATACCATATTAAACTGTAAAATTAACTTTTCCTGGGTCTGAGAATGAACCCCCCCACCCCCCCCCGCACACACACACTTTTTCTTATGCGATGACAAGTGGAAAGATATCCAACTGTGTTTAGCGACCCAGCCTAAGTGTTTTGCAGATTGAAAGGGTCTCTATCATCCAAGCAATTACGATGCCATTAAGACTGGCCAGAGTGAACATCATATAGACCACTGGCAATAACAGCATCTGACTACAACCCCCAAGCAGCCCTGCATACTAAGGTGTAAAGGACTGTGTAGCATATTCATTTTAAGATATTATCTTAATACTACACAGGCAATTCTTTGCTGTGAATAAAACATATTTATATTAAAAATGTATTTTAGAACAAAGAGATTTGGACAAACAGTTTCAGACATTATGTTCAATAAATTAGTCAAGAATATACAGTATAAGCGTTTGCAATAAGATGCAAGAGCTCTCACCTGCTGTTATAAGGACCTCTCAATTCAGCAGTATTCCCCTTTAAATGTCAGATACATTAATTTAGTGCAGATAATCAACACAAAACACTCAGCATAAAGAACATCACACAATAGATAGAAACAGGGATGTTTTATCAAATATTTAAACATTTATTTATGACAGTGAGGCAACTGCAAGCTCATTGGTGGTCTTAAGAAACTTCAATCGCCCAAAGCTCACTGTCCGCACTGTCAAAAATAATCAATGTCTCCTCAACAATTGGCTGTTGATTGATGTGAGTCTTCACAGACATCATTTAACTAACGGAGTGAATAGAAAGCGTGGAACAGACTGTTCTTGCTGGATTATGGCAATGGCAGCCTCTTGGGGGTAGTGTGGTAGGGTACATTCAACCAGCAATGATTCAACTTGATTACAATGAGACTTTTATGGTTTCACAGGTCTTAACATTTTTTAAAATAGTCATTACACAAGGCTGAATTTTTCCTTAGACCCTGACCGATCGTTACAAGACAGTTTTAAACATTAAACGACATAAGGCCTAATAAGGAAGACATCTGGAGGGTGTGTTGTGTGAGCCAAACATGTTTTACACTATAGTCAATAACAATAACACCAAAAAAAGATGATACATCATTAATATATATCATGACATTACCAGAGGACAACATTAGATATTTCACTTTCAATCTGCAGTGAAACAGGAACTGATTTGTCTGAGGCAGGGTGACGAAATTAATCACCATCTCTACACCATGCCTTGAGTGTAGTTTGCAAAAAAGTACAAACTTCTAACTTTCTTGATACTTTAAAAAAAAACAAATAAAGTACTTACATTAATAGCATTTCAATACTCAAGTCTGAAGAAACACATAAATAACGAATACCCATTTTGAATCCAAAACAATCATCACACCGATGGGCTGATCTCACTGAAAAGAAAACACAATGTAGTATTTCTTCTCTCCATATAGGAGAAGATCCATTAGGTGGACTGGGGGTTTGGTTCAGAACTCCCTGTTCAGTTGATGCTGTCAACCATAGAGGCCATACCTGTTGTCATGAACACTCCTTTCTGATTGGTAAACCTTCGCAGCTATCGGCCCAGATGGGCTGCATTTCATTTGACATGCTACTGTACACCTTCACTTGGCCAGTGTGTGCTAATAGATTACCGGACACAATCCATCTCAGAGGCTTGCCTCAAGGAATACAATTAAATACCCAAATCCAGCAGGACATGCAGGTCAACCCTGTCAGACTCCATTTATTACATCAAAGCCGATTATTAAAATCAATTAAAAATGACTCCTGTGACTTTGGAGTTCAGCAAGCTTTACAGTGTATTCTTTGCACTTTATGGCCACTAGTTTCTTGCATATGTGATAGGAATATTGTCCACAGATTTCATTCGTATTAGACTATAGGTGTTCATTTGGATATAAGGAATATCTGTCTCACACAGAAGGACTCCCTTGGGGGATTTGAGCTGCGCAGAAATCCCATCTCCCACCTGCCGACAAAAAGGGAAATGCTCTAAATGCATTATTGAAGCTACAGATAATAGAGGGAAATGGCGAACAAGTCTCCTCTACTGATGTAATCAGTGTGGCGCTCAGAGGCTTAGGGTTACACACCTGAGCCTCATGTCTGTAATCTGCAGCAGCTACTGCAGACAAATAGAGTGTGTTACCATTACCACATGCACAGCAACACCGGTCCCATTATTTCGGTCTTGACTCCAGGGCACAACAAACATGTGTCTCTGTGTGTTATTGAACATGTAGTCTATACAAGTGAGGTCCATATGATAAAGGTTCCTCCTGGAAACAGTGGTTTTAATCTGTAGACACCTATAGGTGAGATGCTATAATAGCAGTGATGCTAACCTAGTAGGTGGTGAAGAGGTAAAACATGATGCCTTCCATTAGCAATGACCCTCCCTGTGGCAAATACAGAGCTATAAAAGCAGTGTATTCTGATGAGTGGAAATGGTACTTAAGTCAATAAATGCTCATGTTAATTTATATAAAGTCTTAAATAAATTCTTTATCTGAAGTAAAACAATAACATTCAGCGGGGTGGGCGCATTCTCGCTGGTGGTTATGGATTCCAAAAATATATGAATGTATGTCCTGCGTCTAAGCAATTTAGAAAATAATGCTTTAAAAAAAAAAAAATCAAAGAGCCAATCAAACACGTCTCAAACGAGTATAAATATATACACACACAAACCATCTATTATTTTTCTCCCGCTGTTCCTGCACCTGTTGCAGGAGAACGGCGGCCTGTGCTAGCTCATGACAAAACAGCGCCGGTTGCTTTGATGAGGATCACTCATCTTTTGTGTTGCCAGGGGGCAAGCTGCCCTGGGAGAGGAACTCATCTAGCCCTACAATAAGAACTGTTGCCTCAGGCACAGCGGAGAACGCACGTACATGCAGAATTATCACCCAGAGTAATCTGTTAATTTCCATTTAAAACACACAAGACTTACCTTCCTTAATAAAGGTACACGCCAGGATTGTGTTATACTAGCGCAGCTAGAAACACAAACTCCAGAGTAAACTCAAGGTTTGTTTTTGAAACACAGTACAGTGTGAGCTCATATATAACAGTCTGCACTGTACAACATAACCCCCGGTGGTGTCAAAGACACTTGAATGTATTTCATGGGTAAGTCATAGTAGTAAGTGGCATTGTGACATCATCATGTACTGCACATAGAACTATATATAAAACGTATTACCCCTCACTCAAACATCTTGAGCACGTTAACCCAAAAAGCACATTTCGCTGCATTTTGTAAGACTTGACTGTAAAAGATGTTGTAAGCATTAACTGTAGGCCTAGCACTGCAACACTAGAAAACCCGAGAGATGACAACCTAAAAGTAACACAAACCTAAAAATGTCACAATGCAGTCAGAGATCTGTTTGTCTGCAGAAGTGGATGTTCACAGCCTGGAACAATCTGAAGTATTCTGCTCCACCTGAGGTGAATGTTATCAACAATGCTAACTATTGTGTGTGTGTGTGTGTGTGTGTGTGTTGTGGGGTTAAAAATGCCAGCAGGTTACACACCTGTACCTAATAGATCGCCGTCCAAAGCAGCCATGTGTAGACTGGAACAACCAACAATAACCTGTCGTCGTTAAAAGTCTACAACAGGCATTAGGAAGCCCAACTGCTGTTTATGTGGTTCTGTATGTGTATAGGCCACTAATAGTTGGCTAGCCGCACTGCAAAGAAAGACATTGTACTCCATCTAAATCAGTGGTTTCAATGCTGACTTGTTATCTTCATTTAATCACTGCAAAACAGGATAAAGCCATGGCGGAGATGTTTATGCAATGGCCAAACAAACAGCTGCTCGACAAAAACAAACTAAGTCTGCATAGTCAGGTGGACGTACGTGTTGACAAATACCAATTAGCTCAGGTTTTAAAAAAGATAAATAGGAAGAAAATATATACTGAGCATCATCACTTTAATAAGAACAATAGCAAATAACGCTACAAGGGATTCTACAAGGGCGTTCTATCTGAGTTGAAGATGGTAATCAAAGGCTTCTGAAGTCTTTACACGGTCGGGCCAGCAGAAGGCTTGGAAAACATATGCATGGGAAAAATAGAGGGCTAATGGAGCCTTGCAATGTCTTGTTCTGTGGAGGCTGGTGTTTTCAGGGGCTGGAAGAGACACTGATCTCTGGCCTGCCTATGGGGCCGCACGGTTGGACCTCTTTGGAGGAGGGGGGGGCATGAGCTGTGCGTCTGCGTCCGGGGGGTGCTTCCGCATCTGTGCTTGGACTCCCTGGGGACAGCGGTCGAGAAACTCCAGGAGGATTTCCTTTGTGACCGGATGCTGGATGCTGTTGCACACAGCTAGAGCGAGAGAGAGAGAGAGAGCGAGAGAGCGAGATAGAGATTATATCATGTACACAAACTGATTATCTCAATTTAAGAAGCCAGTATTCTGGACGATTTAATTTGGTTTTAACTGCAGCTCTAACCCCGTTCCCCCAGAATTAAATCAATCAATTAAAAGAAGCCGATGAAGCTGTTCTCTTCTATAATACAACACCGAATCCCAGGAAACCAAGCGGGTGTTCAAACATCACAAGCACCCGCTGGGTATTCAATATTAGGAGTATATTAACATGCGAGATTAAAGGGACAATCTGACATTTTGTCCCACCAAAAACAACAACGTCGCCCAGATTTGCCATAGCAAACCGACTCGACTGTTTGGGTGTGAGGTTAAGGGAAGGGAGATAATGGATACGCTCTGGGGCGCCATAGTAACGCCTTGTTTTCAGGCGAGGGAGGGGTTGGACATGTTTTCGTGTTGCTTGTGTCCTTTCATTTGAAACCAAAACCATGTCATTTCTGTAACGCCACAAAATATCACTTTTGTCCAATGAGAATTAGTGCAGTTGGGTAAATGTTGCAGGTCAAAATGGTTGGCGTTATCGCTTAAATGAAAATGATATATTGCTGCATGACTATATTTAAATGATAAGCGGACATGAACTAATGTAAGCTTCTCACCCATAGCTGTGTCGTAAGAATTAGGGAAGCTCTTGTCGACTCTCTGTCGCATGAACACCCATGTGTTGTTGACGAAGGTACACTCAATGATCTTGTTGTCGTACAGTTTCAGCTCCTTGGATGCCTTTGGGGCACACAATATATGACAATCAACCAAGAAATTGCCCGCATCATTGGCATGAAGTAATTCCCTACGTTGGATACTCAATACAGTGTGTAGACTAATCCAGCTAAATAAGACCACATACATTGCGCTTTGGACAGAAAGTGGGCTCTACAAATATGACTCACTTGACAGTTTAGGGCTTGTGATGAGCATGAGTCAAGAACGACTGAGATGCTTTCACACTCATGCTCAAATGAGAATGAAATGCAGACTGTATTATACAGTGAAAACAGGGAAGCTGAATTGTGCAATTACAACACAATTACATTTTGATGAAATCAATATAATTTACACTCCTGTGAAGGAGCTGCGTCTCACTGAGGATAAAAAAAAACAACAACAAATAAATAAAATAAAAAGTACATTATTGTGCTACGGCGAGGCCAAATTGCTACAACTGAAGAAAAAAAAAACAACCCCCCAAGTAGGCAGTGAGATCAATCACTATAAAACAACAGCTAGCTTCCTTAACCATCTACGCACACAGCCACTCTGTCATTGGGAGGGTGGTGCCTGAAGAATTTGGAGACGGAGTGGCAGACCTACAGGGCTCCGCGTTGGCATCCCGCCAGGTCGCCCCCGAGCAGATGAGACCCGGGTCGACGCCAGAGAATGGAGCGACGCTGCCAGGAAAGCACTGCCGTTTGGCAAGGCGCTAAGGCGTTAAGTAAGAGCTTGTCTGATCCTGGAGTGCGGGGCATCTGGGCACTCAGTGGGGGAGGGAATCTCAGAGGAAGAGAGGGATTGTGGGTGTGAGAAACTGCTCAGAGGATGAGGTTGATGAGGAGGAGGAGGAGGTGGTTGCGGTGATGATGATACGATAGGGAAATCACACTCCAAGATAATGACCTTGACAAGTGGCACTGCCTGCTGTACAATCAGCTCTGGGCTGAATTGCTCTGCCAACACTGTTGATTCTAATAGGTATTTTCATACAAGCATATTTTACGGACAATAGCTGATAATCTAGAATGAGGAGGACTCTGATCCCTCGGATTTGGTTTATGTGGAGCAGAAACCAAAGCCGTTACAAACCGTTAGTGTGTGAAATCAAATCAGATCAAATGTTTATTACTATAGTATGTATATTTCAGCTACCTGACTTATTATATTTTGTATATATTTTTCATTTCAAATGTTTATTACTATAGTATGTATATGTCAGCCACCTGACTGTATCATTTTATTTATCTTTTAAATTGTGAATATATTTCTTAGATCAAATGCTAATTACTATAGTACCTATAGTACCGTATGTATAATTCAGCCAACAGTTTTATATCCTTGTATTTGCAATGTAAGATGTCCTTGAGTGTTTAGAAAGGTATTATAATTAAGTGCACAGGACACATTTTATATAAACAGAATGGTTATATTCCATGTTACATCAAGTAGAAAATGAAATGCCCACAGCAGTTATATAGATACTTATACTATACACTTTTACAAGCCATTTTGTTTTTCATGAATAGAGTACAAGACTACATAACATATTGACAAAATATGGGTAGTGATGATGATACAGTGCCCATTGGTTGCTCAAGGGACAATTTGAAGCTAGATGTTTGGCTCCATGTGTACTGTTCCTATGTTAGGCTACTGTAGCATCAGCAGAATTAGCTGTTAACCTTACTGTTAACTGAGTGATTCACGTGGTCTTTCTTGGTCAACTCAATCATGTAGTGGTTATGACCAGTTGAAACTTAACTTCAGTCTTAATGACATCTTAATAGATCACACTTATTAGTTTAGGGGAAAGTTGAAACAATACCATAACCCTTTATGGAAAGGATGTATTGCTTTTCAAGTTAAGTACCTTTCACATAGATCTATTTCATTGAATGGGATTTACTTTAGAAGCTAAGCGCATGACACACATTATGAGTACTGCGTCTTACGGTGTCTGCAGCTTGGGGACACTGAAAATTAAATGTTAAAAAACTACAATGATAAATAAGAATAGAACATGGAAAAAGACAGGGGCTCTTTAATTGGCAAAACAATGGGTACCGTAGAGCTTTCCTTAAGCCAAACAGCAAGCTGCCGAAAAGTAGAGTAGGGTGATATTGGCAGCCAGGAAGACATGCTGGTATTGGGTAGGCTGTGGGTAGGCTCGAATGGCTTCCTTTCTTGTCAAGTGTCAGATGTTTGCTGCCATATTTCACCGCCACCACTTGGCGTCTAATCCATCCAAATCTGCCTCATTATGGCAGCACACTTGTGCCGCCAATTATCAGGAAATATCTGGCAATGTCAAAGCCATCAGCCGTTAAAGCTAGCAGTGTTGAAATACTCTTAAGATCCGGAGCAACGGCTTGTATTTTTAATCATGTACTTCGAGGGAGAAACAATCAACAATGCAACAAGAAAACGATGGGAAGCTATTATGGTAATACACATTTCTAAAAATCTCAACAAATATAAATATGGAGCTATACAATATACAGTATTATTGTGTAGGCTGCACTGTACTTACAATGAAGCTAATTCCTTTAGCTATACTGAATAAAATTGAGTTTGAGATGATGATGTACATGATGACAACAGATAAGAAGGTCAGCTTTTATTTCCTGGTATTTTCAAATGAATGTGTTAGGGTCAAATACTTAAAATATAGCTAAAATAAAATGTCTATTGCTGCTACTAATAATAGTTCATATGATTATTGTTGTTATTGTTTAAGGGATCATTTAATCATTTCATACATTCACAGCCCAAGGTGTGGAGAAAGGAGGCATATGCTCAAGTTTCGCATTATGCTCCAAACATACAAGGACGGTGGAGGTGGTGTCATGGCTTAGGCTTGCATGGCTGCTTACTAAAATGCATTGATGATGTCATTCATGATGGTAGCAGCAGGACGAGTTCAAAACTCTACAAAATCATTCTGTTTGCCAATTTGTGGAGAAAGTAATTGGGAGAAACTTCATCATGCAGCAAGACAATGACAGAAAACTAATTTGAAACAACAAAAGGACTTCATCAGGGAGAACAAGTTAAGAGGGTTTAGACTAGCCAAGTCAATAACCAGACCTTAACTCAAATTAGCACGGGTTAAGGTTAGGTTAAGGTTTGACCTCCCAAAGAGGAGGTTAAACGGAGAAACCTCCCGATACAAACAACTGCAAGCCGGCAGAAAAAGCCTAGAAAAGCCTTTCCTAAAAATGCTGGTCTGATAAGGAAGGGGCTACGTTCTAAGATGTAGAACACAGATGCTTAGCATTGATGTTCTAATACTTTTGGAGAGGACTATATGTAGTGTGGATATGTGATTGCGTCCTGCATGCTACAGCGTCTTGTTTGTAATATATTCACATGCTATACAAATGCAGACTTTCATTCAGTGGCTGATTCATTTTTGTAACCCCTCAATAATAAAATGCAGGAAAACACACTAATGTCATAATTACATTGAAATTAGATTGCATTTACATGGGTATAATAAACTGGAGGAACTGAGAACCCTGTCTAAATCCTGTGAAAGATAAACCCAGTGCAACATTTGATAAGTAGGTAGTTCCGGTTCACACTACCACTTTTTGCACAACACAAAGTAAAGCACCAGTGCTTGAGCCCTTGTCCTTTAGACTAGCATATGCGGTCGATTTAATGAAAACAGTGTTTTGTGTTCAGAGGTAACTTCTTTTTTTGATTAAAAGCGCTGGCCTTGGTATTTTTCATGTCGAAAAAAAAAAGCATCTGAAACAGTTGTTACGATTGTTTTGGGAAACACCAGGTCTCACTACGGCGCTTGTGATTTGTTAACTGTCAAAAAAGCGGATGAAGTAGGGCGTTTTCTTCTGAAAAGTTGAACTTTTTTCATCTGAAAAAGAAACCCTGTGGCAGCGTTTATTTGAAGCGCACATGGTGCTTTTAAAAACACTGCTCCTTAGGATTATAATGTAAAAAAGAGGCAGAAAGCTTCCAAAAAAAAGTTACGTCTGAACGCGGCATAAGATAATTTATATTCTGAGATGTAATAGTTTTCACAGCTTCAATAGGTTCAAACTGACAGCGCCACTGCTGCCCTCTACAATGCTGCATACTGCAAAATAAAAATGTGTTTCACTATTGAACATTTAAACATGAATTAAAAACAAAACTAAAGTAGAGAAAACCACTTACTACAAATGCTAAAAAAACAATACTGGAGTATGACACCTGACCTTTTTCTTTTTAATTTGTATTCTTTATTAAACCCGCAAGAGATCTCTTCTGGGCCCACAATGCAAATAGATCACTACTGTGACAGTGATATTGCATTGAATCACTGAAGTGTAATGTTTTTGTTTTTCCAAGACAGACATGACAAAATGTAGGGGCGTCAAAATGGATTTCTGCTGTGGTTATTTTATGCCTCATTTCTCTCAAAATGACTGATCCTAGGTTTCTTATAATCAGAACTTGCCCTGAAGTCAACAAGTCTACGGCACTCAGGTCCATATTAATAAGCAGGAACTATATGGGACAATATATAACGTGGTGGAGACGCTATAAGATAGAATGGTACGGAAACAAATGAACATAACCTTAGAGGAAATAACAATATCAAAGTACATACTGTAATATCTTTTTTATATGCATTTAAATTAAATATGACTCGGAGATGAGACTAAGACTACTATGCACAGTGTGCAGAAACCAAGTGTACCCATATGAGGATGACTCATTTGATAAGAGCAGAAACTAAATCATAATGTTCACAATTCCAGCAATAGTATGATGCTGCCTGCTATGGGTGTATGGAGAGACATTGTAATTACCTAAAATTACTTGGTATAGGTGACCGTGTAATAGAAGAGAACAGGAGGCAGGATGTTTTGATTTCGTAAATATGGCAATTACATGACATACATATCAGGTCTCTAGTGAATAAAGGCAATGCTTATCATTATCCCATTATCCTTTCCTACAAGAAAAACAAGCTCAGAATGTATAGCCGCAGCAAATTGAAGGGAAATTGACAAGGAGGAAAATATCTTACATTAACAAATGTGAAGGTAGGAATGGCAGATGTATCCAATTCGAGTTGTTCTTATTTTATACTATACAGCAACAAATGTTCATTGTACTGCTTTTCATGGATAGCAAAACATGTTCAGTAGGCAGCTTTTAAAAGCTTTTAATGCTAGTCTCATGGGGGGAGGGGTGGGAGGAATGAAGAATTACATTTAAAATGAGAAAGGCAAGAAAGGCGGTCTGAATGCTAAGTCAGTAATCTATCTTTTTTAAATACGTGGCGGCTAACACCACAATTAAATAGGTCGGGATTATTAAGAACAATTCTGCATCTGCTTTAAAAAAAACATGAACTCCCCCCTATACCTTCACATACAGAGTCAGATGCCTCTGGGAGGTTTCTGGATGACGAGAACAGCGGCAGTTATCACGCTGCAGGTGACACGCATGTTCTCCCATCACGACGTCCTGTCTTTTGCTCAGCCTGCCGAACCTACGCGCATCCTGTCTGTGACTAGACCTGTCAGGCGCCATTCACAGTATTTATGATTAATGAGCTGTGCTCACAGGCACACGTATAGCTCTTCCCTGGAAACCTTCTCGTGAAGCTAAATCGGGAATCAATAGCCATTACCTTGGATAGACCTTAGCCAGTTTTATGATTGCTGGAAGTTGGGAGCTATGCTGGAACAACGCATGAACAATCAAGCGCTGGCATCAACAAAAGGTGTTGACAAGAGATAATAATCCCGCCTTGTCCTCCGGATGTTTAGAATGCATTTTGACCAGTGTTCAAATGTGGCTAAGGCCCGGAATGTCTCGGTGCTCCGAGTTCTGGCCAGGGCATCTAGCTCCATTTGAAATAAGTCCCAGGTAGGTGGGGCCATCCAAATACTTCCTTGTATTCGTGGTCATGTTGTGTCCACGAACTTTAAAGAGCGCAGAACCCCGTACAGACCCGGGATTGTAGACCAGCGCGCACCTGCAGTTAACCAACAGCAAAACTAATTTAATACTAGGGCTGTCAGATGCAATTCAAATGTAATCGCGATTAATCACATGCTTTACGTAATTAATTGCAATTAATAAATCGCGTATTTTTACTGTTCAAATTTTGACCTAAATGTTGTTTTTCCAAGTGTTATATTTTTATAACAAGATATGCATGCCAGCTTCATGCAAATGTACGTATTATTTTATTTAATAAATTACGCATGGCTTCCTGCGTAAATGTTGTGAGGTTAAATAGTATTGGGTACTGAGTGCAATCAGTAAGTTGGGTCCCCAACCGGTAGCTGCAGGGTAATTCACACACAAACGTGTTGACATGATAAAGGTATATGCATGAATGCTATGAGTACTATTCACCACTGTGTAAGGCCATGTGCCATGGGGAACTGAATAAATTACATTGAAAATCAGGATGTGTTGGCATCATGTTAAAGGGCCACTGCGATTTACGTCCACAATTGCCCTTGCGGTTTGTAGCCAGTGATACAAAAGTGCTGTTAATGAGAGCGCATGCTGCGCCTACTCCCGAGTGGCTTGTATTCCACTCTACTCCTCTCATAGGCTCACAGCATTCACCACCTATCCCACTATAGCCACATGCACCAGCGCGCACAGCTGTGATTTGAAACATAAACAGTGAGCTGGGGGATAGTATTTGGAGTTTCTGCGGGCATGTACAACATGATACTGGCGTGTATCTTTAAGAACCGTTCTCACTAAATAAACAAGTAATGACATTCCAATACTCCAAACGCTGGTTACTAGCTACCATTTGCGGTGGAGAAAAGAATACAGTGAATTGCAATGTGATTTTCAGTGCTCAATCTACAGTTTGCAAAATATTGGTCCTTTCTGGCAGACTGAGCCAACAAGACCTTTGTTCAGAAATGCATCTTTCCAAATGTAACCCACATTAGCAATTCCCTGCAGGTACCTGCAAGAAGATGTAATATGAACGCTAAAGCGGGGTAAATTGAGTGAGAAATCAATTTTTCATTATGTTCGATTCCAAAACGTCACATGTCTTTGAAGCTGAATAATACAAGTTGTTTTTATAGCCTACATTAGGAGCAGGATGGAAACGGTGTATGTCAGCAGCCAATGGCAGGATGGCCATCTAACAAATGTACCGCTCACGTCAATAATGCTACGGGAGTGCCTTTGGTCACAACATGCCCAGTCCGCTCCAGAGAAACACACCATCAGCACAGTCAATTAAAACACTACTCGCATCCAATTTGTTCACTGAGGTGGAAAAAGAAAAAAAAAAAGGAAATCTGCTTTAAGCCAATATGCAAAACAATATGCAGCATTGCGTATGCGGACGCAGCATTTGCATCTAGCGTAATATCTACGCCCAAGCTTTTCAAGCGGCATCGTTGTCGTGTCTTTGTGGTTGTGATCAGAAAGCAGAGGACGAACAGAGAGAGAGGCATGGCTCCTCTATTTCCTCAAGGTGGTCTCGCACCTCAGCCCAAGTAAGGTGTCGATGCTAAAGTGTAAAGTGTGGCAGTGGGGGAAGGGAGATTTATCAACACGTCTTACAACCACCATCTCACCTTCATCTGTGCAAAAGGCATGTCATAGCTCCCCACGTACAGCAAGCCGACGGTCTGGGGCAGCAGCCTGTGAACACAAACAGAGCTTGGTTACCGTCGCGACGGCCTGCCTTCAGCCCGCTCCAGGGGCCGGCTTCCAACGTGGGGTGGGTGGGGTGTAACTGCGAGGGGCCTGGCAAACGCACGGGGCCTCGTTCCTTTCCCGAGGTCGCGCTTCTCTCGGCTGCACTGGGAGTCCGTCTCCGCCGGCGACGGAGGGAGTGGCGGAGTCGGTCGGAGGGGAGTGACGCAAGCCTCCGCTTCTGCACGCGCCAAAACGGGCGGGAGAACGTTACGCGAGCGTGCGTAACGGTGTCATCTGCCGCGTATAATTAGCATGGTCGTTTCTTATGTAGACACTATTTATGTCTGACATTTGAAAGCTGTGAGCTCTTAAGAGCGCTTTATTCGCTTCGGGAGCGAGGAAAAATAATGTCAGGTGTGTTGTACGTACGTGCGTGCGTGCGTGTGTGTGTGTTGCACCCCAGGGAGCACGCCCCACAGATGGTCTTAATCACACACTGTCTCTTGCCCTTCTTCCCCTCCACAACAATAAACACACACACACACACACACACACACGTCCCCGATTAAGTTGTGCACACTGCTGTGTGTTCAGACTGCCGGGCTGGAAGGCTCTCAGCTGAACTGACGGTTTAACCACAGTGTAGGCCTCTCAGCCCCTTAGTCATGTCTGAAGCCTCTCATTGGGGCACAGAAGGGTTGGGGAAGTGGGGGTTGGGAGATGGGACCGGAAGCACGTCACATTGTAATGAGGATGTGATGCGGGCAGCCAATCGAGCGTGTTCGAGTGGCTTTAGTCCAGCTGTGTGGTAAAGATAGGCTAGCGGTTCCAAGCCGGAACACATGGTGTATTAGCACAGTGAATCCGGAGAGGAAAAGAAAGGTTAGACGACGTCATTCGGAAGTGCTCCGTGTGTTATTTACCGTGCCAGTTTGATTAGATTATTTTGGGCGGAAAACACATCAGATGCTACAATGTGCACTCATACTTTGTTTTTAACTATGCTACCGTAATTAACCTATCTACTAATTAAATAAACAAGTGCAGACTACTACTGTAGCACTTACTTGCATTTAGAGAGCAGCTTTACCAACAAGCCAGCAGAGATGCAAGTTGCTTTAGATATAATCTTTTTACCCGTTTGTACATTGCTTACCAAATCAGAATCCAATTTCTGCACAATCTGACTTGGCAACCAAGACTCTATTTAACCCCGGCGCCCCCCACACACACACAAAGCATAACGATAAAAACAATCTAGAATTGACTCAATAAAAAAAGCATTTTAGTTGATAATATTATCCATAGAAAGGAGCTGTAAGAAAGATACTAGTGCTATGAATGCAGTGTAATTAGTTAGAAATGCTATCTGTCTGTCAGCTATCAGCAAGTCAAATGCTCAGACTGAAAATATGTGCTCTGGTTGATAACCTCTGCCTGGAAATGTAGGCTTTTAATCTTTCTGACCATTCAGGATCAGGACCTCTTTTCCCTGATTGGTGTGGTAAACCTACCTTGCCTGTCAATCACATGAATATGCACAACACATTTGTCAACAGTAAAGTAGTTCTTTTTTTATAGGTCTCATTTCAACTCTGAAATCCCACCTGCAGTAGTTCTAATACAGCAGGTCTCAAAGACAAAATAACTGATGACATGTCATGCCAGAAAATACAGAACCTGGATGATGAAGGAGACTGACAATATTTATATTATTCATTATTAGATTAACGGTCTCCTCGGGAGTATACTGCGATAACTGAGGAAGTTATGAAACATCCACATCTGAATTCTTGAAGTTGAAATTAACCAATTTGAAAAAGGGCTTTATTATTACACCGCACCGTTAACTCACAATTGGTACTATGAATTTTCTGTATGCACGTTCATTAGAATGAAGCACAATCCGAAAAAGGGTAATGTCTCCCACCAGAAGGTCGGGTATCATGTGCCATCCTCATCTGTGGCGTGGAAGGACTGCCAAGCTACATCCAGAAAACATAGTCATAACACTGCCTACTATTGAGAGACTAAAGGCGGTTCATCTTTACAGAGTCCCTGGTTAGTAATACGGCTAAAGGACAAGGCCGTCGAATGCTGTGGCTGGCTAAGAGGCTGTCCAATTGCGGGGCGATGCTTTCTCTATAAGCGACACTCTGACTGGTGGGTGCTTGTTGTGATTTCCCCATCAAATCCTGCTCGGCATCTTACAGCAGAAGGGGAAAATGCTGTGATTACAGGCAGCTCTTGTTCTGTGTCACACTGGGATGACACCAGATAGAAAAAAGATTCTACTTTATTATCCCTGTGGGGAAGTTTTGCAAAAGAGGTAGTAACAAGGGAATGTAGCGAATTTACATAAGACAAGCTCTCCACAGACACGCCAAATCAAATGGTTGGAATGCTGTGGAAAACAATCCCTGCGGATTCCGTGCTAGTGGCAGGAATTTTAATGGTGGCATAGTCAAGGACAACATCCTGTTAAATATGTGTCCCCGTGAAGGTGAATCAAAACATGGAATACGCCAGTAAGTAAACAAATCGTACAGCGGTTAACCTGAGAAATGCGCACTAAAACTAAATGTCACAACGATGCGCTTTTGGACTGTGTAGTTTTAACACAGTTCAGCTTGGAAAACAAAAGGCATCGACTGGTGAAAACGACGCATCTAGGAAGCCCATGCGACTAGCCACCGCACCTTAAATGAGACATGGAATCAATGTGTAAACAACTGATGGTGAGTGCTGTGCCTGTATAGAGGGGTATGGTCGCAGGTATAGCACCCCCCCTGCTTCCTCTAGTTCTTGTCTAGCTATTCGCCCTCTCCTCCGACCAATAGCCTGCCTCTGTGCTACACAATGATACGCGCAAGGCTGCGTGCGTCTCTGTGGTGCAGAGGACGGGATAAAAGAAAGATTGCGGGGGCTGATGAATAAGCACTCTCTTTCCCTCTCTCTCCTCCCTCTCTCTGACAGAAACCAAGACAGATTTGAGAGCCCGAGCGAGTGGACAACTTCCCCTCCTTTGCAAAATAAAGCTTTCTCAGACAGACACAACGTGGCTCTTGTGCTCGGGCCGCGCACGAGGAGAGGAGCAAGGCGCTCGTACGGCCCTCTACAGCCATTCAGCATTGGGAGCTGTGGCTGAGACCAAGGTCACCCTGGCTCTCATAGGGCCGGCAGGGCGTGCACGCTTGCTATGTCTGACGCTACTGGGCCATTGTCCTACATTACAATACAATAACAGTGCAGTGATATGTGGGGAGCGGTGTGCTCTAGCAGGAGTGCATCTGCCGAAGACATTTACACTGAGCAAAGCAGAGAGGAGCTAGGACACGCCTACGCTATTTCCTCTGTTAGCTCCCGCTCCCCACCTACACTGGATGGTTAGGGAGGCAGACTATAGGGGCAAAAACGTCTACCCATTCACACTTCATCACAAATAAATGTGCATCCAGCAACATGTTCAAATTCTATATGGCAGTGTACAATAAATATGACATTTATGACTGAGGAAATAGTTGCAGAGAGAGAAACAATTACTCTCGTACTGTTTTATGGCCGCACGTGACGTGGTTCCATGATTCTACGCTTGAAAAGTAGCTCACCGCCTTGTCAAAAAGGCTTCATCTACAACAGTCAAGGCGTGGGATGAGCCGGTGGAAGCGAAAACGTGTATTCGTTCCAGATCGTGCTCATAACGAAGGGGTTAAAACGCGCGCCGGCAGTTTTATTTGCACCTAGACAAACCAGGTGTTCAGTCAGCAACTTTTGCAGGGCTGGCAGCAAAGTGCACGGGCGTAATGACGGCAACAGAATTTAACTATTTGACGCTTTCAGCAACTCCCCAGCGTTATCTGGTGTTGCAGTTCAATTGAAACAGCAGAGGCAAAAATAAAACCATGCATAAAACAAGAGAGGCTATTTCAGGAACATACAGATTTTCATCTGGTTGCAAATGCAGCAGATGGCATACATGTACACATTCACACCTGGGGATGCCTCCCGCGCATCAAAAAGGTGCCATTAGAATCATCAGGCAGACAATCTGCCCGGCAACGGCGACTCACCCTTCTCCGCCCACTTTGGTAATTTTGAGTCGAAAGTCCACGGAGTTGTGGCTGGGGGGCTTCCATTTAAGTATGTCGTCGCACCTCCCGGGTTTGTACCTCTGTATGGGGGACAACAGGGACATTGGTCACAAAACACTCACACACACACACACACACACACACACTAGTTTCTCACATGCGTTGTCAATTGTTAATGCATTTTGCAGACCTGTTTAAGGCCGTCTCTATATTGTCAAACAAATCTGCCTGGAAATGTGCGTGGCTGGAGGGGAATTGTTACGAGTGTAAGTGCTGGAGAGGCAAA
Organism: Forbesichthys agassizii; assembly: GCA_026546735.1. Classification (NCBI taxonomy): domain Eukaryota; kingdom Metazoa; phylum Chordata; class Actinopteri; order Percopsiformes; family Amblyopsidae; genus Forbesichthys; species Forbesichthys agassizii. Next base: position 2,208 of record JAODLL010016612.1, on the reverse strand, counting down.
CCCTCTGAACTAAAAGAGTAGGCGGGGACATGTGGGACTGACGAGGTTTGCAGCATCGCTTTTAACCACAAGGGACATTTACAAACACAAATTGAGCTGTGCACCTTTAAAGCCATTGAATAACAACAGGTCCTAGTAAACATGCGCGTCATGCATAGAGATTTGTGGCACTTTTGTTCATTCTAGTTCCTTAGGGGATTTAACAGCATTTCTGCATTCTTAAAAGTCTGCATTTATACAAAACATTTTCTTTTTTTTTTAAGATGTCAAAAATGTAGGTTTTACATGCGGTTGACACAATACGCCTTTAACAAATCATCAACAAGATGATGCACCTAAATCATGGTTACCCAACTGGAGCTAGGTGAATAATAAGAACAGGAACAGTTATTACAAGCTCTGGAATAAGATCAATACATTTCTGTTGCTAAATGCAAAGTAACCCTCCAAAAGACAGCGAGAGAAAAAAAACACTAAGATAATTGAAGAACCTGTATAAGTACTCTTCAACTGAATGGAACTGATTCAACTGATTGGAAAAGACAAATTAGATGGTAATAGGACAAGAAGCTTAAAAATCTAATTACACGCTGCATCTTACATAATTACAGGTTAGGTGTAGCTCTGCCCTGCCTATACATAATGATTCCCGCATACAGCGCACTGTATTTCTACGTGCCTGTTTACTAGACAACAATCATCCTTCATTATGAGTGTGTGACATTTAGGAGGACACGAAGCAAGCCTTGTAGAATGTGAGCAACGTTCATGCGTAAAGGCTGGAGGCGGGAACAGATGAGCAAGTGTGTATGTGTGTGTGTGTGTGTGTGTATGTCAGGTTGCCCGGTAACAGAAGGCTACTCAAAGGAAATGTGTGGAATCAGACTGCATCCCTCAGGAGAACCCAACATGGACTCTGTCTTCCCCACACAAACACACACACTAATGTTACCTGTTAAACGTGCTTGCATTTGCAAATACAATTCCTTCTAATTCCAGGTTACATTTCCTGGTATGTGCAAATGTACTTTCAGATTGGACAGGACAACATTTTTAAAAAGACAACTTCTCGTATTCATTTTTCTCTTTTCTCCCATGAACATAAAAATACGTATTTATATGCTTTTATATAGATTGCTCATTTGTATTTTCTCTGTCTGATCAAGTGTGTGTGTACAATATGTCCTGTGTTTTTGGCTGACAGGACGTTGCTTTATTTATACTAATATAGCCCACTTAAAGAAGTGCTCATGGAGCAGTTTAAATCCATGATGCAGTATGGATCAGATTGCTTTGCTGCGGGCTGCATGTCCACAGTTTAATGTACAGTATGTCTGCAGTTTAAGCAACCTCAAACAGCCTGGTGTTTGGCACAACACAGGTGACACAAACTCATCCTGCTACGGTCTACAGGCTACTGTTACTGGATGGTGGGACTCTGCCCTGATTTGGAAAAGGTTAAATCTGGGGTTTTCGGTTTATTTGAGCCAGCTAGGAGTATCTTCAGCTTTGCACTGAGTAAACCTAAAGTCCTACACTGCAGCCTATGTGTTAAACCTCACTCTGCGACACCTTTATTTATTTATTATATGTATGTACGTATAGCAACAGACGCTAGCTGTTTTTAGCCTATTGGCTAGGCTTCAAACCTTGTTTTTGTCTGATGTGTTGATAGCATCATGTTTTTTACTAAAGAATAATAGAGCTGGTATAATGTACAAAGCACATCAGTAAGTCAATGTTAGACATACAGGGCATATACTGGGCATATTTTACAACCGGCACAGCTGGATTATTGCTATCTTGAGGCAGCAGAAAGTGAATGCGCGACTGACCAGAAAAAACCTGGTCTACTTGTCAACGCTGGGGTTCCCAGATTGATCCGCGCAGTGTAGGTACAGCTGTGATGAGGAAGAGCCATGGGCCAGCAGCAGATAGAGAGGGAGCATGACTTTACTTATTCAACGGGTTCAGATGAGGTACAGGATGGCTGTCCTCTTCACTAAACTGTGAAGAGAAAGAAAGGCAAGGCTTCCTTCCACTGTTTCCCCCGGAGGAACTCCGTGTGTAGGAGGAGGCCTTCATGGGCCTTTGAAATCAGTGATTTCCACAACGGCTATTCAGTACAGTGAGGGTGAGAGAGAGAGAGAGAGAGAGAGAGAGAGAGAGAGAGAGAGAGAGAGAGAGAGAGAGAGAGAGAGAGAGAGA
>JAODLL010016611.1:38365-53694 GCA_026546735.1 Forbesichthys agassizii | reverse complement strand
TTTAGCAAACTTAAATTCACCTTCTTGTTTAGCAAACTTAAATTCACCTTATTGTTTAGCAAACTTAAATTCACCTTATTGTTTAGCAAACTTAAATTCACCTTCTTGTTTAGCAAACTTAAATTCACCTTATTGTTTAGCAAACTTAAATTCACCTTCTTGTTTAGCCAACTTTAAATCATCTTACTGTTTAGCCAGAATAAGTATTGTAGGAGTTATTTCTTCTTCTATCTGTTGAAAACATACTCTGCCAAAGCGTGTGCGCATGCCTTAACACTCAAGGCGTGTTTGTGTGTGTGTGTGTGTGTGTGTGTGTGTAGACCGTCTCCTAATGAGTTGTATATCTTCTTCTATCCAAATACGTGGACATTTCATTGCGTCCTTTTCTGAGGACAGTGGGTGATCAGGTGAGATAGGTGTCCCCCACCCCCCCTTCACATCGCATTTGTAATTGTGAGCGTACCTTGTTGCCTGCCACTTCATTCCTGAATTGAACATTGTGCTCATCCCGCCAAACACAATCATCTGTTCATCAAAACAAGCTGTGGTGGAACTCACATACATCAATCAGCTACACAGTCTCGTATTATTGCACTAGATGTTTGCTTGCATGTGCTAGTTATGAGAGATAAATTGACGCGAGCGATGCCTATTTATGCATAACTAAGTGCATTTCCATGAGCAGGAGAGCGGAGTTTATTGAATATATGCCCGGGACGGTCCAGGGCTTCATTGCCCTGGCCAGATACATCCCGTTCTCAGGGTCAGAATTGCTCTGGTGCCAGAAAAAGTGTTTCTCTTTTTGGACTCGCCTTCTACTCAGTACACTGCAGTTCCAAATATTCAAAGCAAACAACCCAATTAGGCTGCTCTCAAATGAAGCCTTTATCCTGTCGGCCTGTCCTTTGAATCCTGCTCAAAAACCGTATTCTCACTTCTGGGAAGTTCTACTGTGTGTCTAGACAAGCACAGTAGCTGTCACCGAGTTGACTAGTAAGGCGCTGAACACTTTTATCACCATTCATTCACCATTCAGTCGTTTTAATTTCCCAGTATTGATGAAGAAACGTAGAAATGTAAAGTTAACGACGCTGGCGACGGTGTTGCCATCCATGAATCAACGCGTGTTTAGAGCGGAGCATGTTCCAAGTGCGTTACGGCATCTCATCCGTTTGCACGGTGCACATTCCTCACAGAAGATTCAATGTGAAACCAACATCACAATAATGGGATTTCCCCTCCCCCTGCTCTCTCCCTCTCCTCCTACTGCCCCTCTCGCTTTACTTTTTGTCTCCCTCTCTACCTCCCCCAACCCCTCCCCCTCTCCACACCCCCTCTACCACAACTTATCCCCCCACCCCTCCCCCACCCAGGCGTCTCAGCCAAGCCCTGGCAGTCAGTCTACATGCGGCGGTGGCCAGTCCCCAGGCGGTGGAGTCCAGCTTGTTGTGAGGGCTCCCCTGGAGGAGGAGGAGGAGGAGGAGGAGGCCGGGCGGGGGAGGGGGGAGGAGGGGGGAGGCGTGGGCAGGGGTGGGCCGCCCCCCATCATGGACTCCACGGTCTCCACGGCGACCGCCATGCAGGCGCGGCGGAGCGCGGGCCGGCCCATGCGCTGGATGGAGCACATCAAGATGGAGCGGCTGAAGCAGGTGAACGGACCCCTGGCCCCCACACCGCCCCCTAGAGGCCCCACGCTGTCTGGCATCCTGGGGAAGGGTGAGAACCACACACACACACACGCAATAGACAGACACATAGACACACACACACAGACACACACACACACACACACACTAGACAGACACAGAGACACACACACACACACACACACACACACACACACACACACACACACACACACACACGTCTGTATCGAACCGATTCCCGATCTCAGTATCGTATTGAAGAAACAATCTTCCATGCAATCATTTTAAGAAATATGATAATCTATATGAATGATGCCAGGGATAGTAAAAAATAGAAAACTGGAGACAGAACATTATATGTTTTTAGTTATAGTGTTCAAGTTTATGTACAAAAAAGGAAGTTGAAGGTGCAGAGAGCATCTACCCTGCCATTGGTTGTCGCTGGTGTACATAAGCATGAAGTAGAACGTTCTCCAACGTTCAACCAGAGACGTCATATAGAGGAGACATGCCACTTAGAGGATTTTGACTGGAGTTCTATGGAAGGTTTCTGAAACACAAATATGGCAGTTGGAGGAACATATCCAAACAATAACACATAATCCAAAAGAGCCAATCATCTGCTTTATAACTGACAAGCATTAACCTATTTAACCAATTTGGTTGCATTGACGTTTAGTAACGTTTAGTATTTAGTAGATAAAGATGGCTGCCAGTGGCGAGACTTGCCTAAAATGACCTTGGTTGGTTCAACGTGCAAAGCTCCACCCACCGTCACTCACAAATGCTAAATGTGGATGTACACACAGTGTGATGATACGGATCAGATGGAATGCTTACCGCAGAATAGCGAGACAAATTAGTCGTTGGTAGTCGTTGTGCCTCATCGCTTAGTATTTATCTTATTGTCGCCCCACCTGGTTGGCGTGGCAATGGCCTTGTTGTCGCTGTGAATCGCCACCTCTTGATGTAAATAAACGGTAGTCGGCGGCTTTTTCTCCCCCGCATGTCGTCCGTGCGAACGCAGGCTCATGACGCCCGGCATCAGTGCCCCTATCGTTGCTTATCACGCTCAGCAGGGCTGCATCTCTCTGATCTGCTCTGGCTTCCCCCTCTACCCCTCCCCTTCTTCTCTACCCCTCCTCCCACCCTCCAGGGTCCTGTCTGGGCAGGCTGTGGGATGTGACTGCACCCCCCCAACCGCCTCTTCCTCCTCCGGCCGCTACCCAACCCGCCCCCCCTCTCCGCGCCCTTCCCGAGACGGAGCTGCTGGGGCCCCTTCTGGGGCCCCTGGTGGGGCTCCGGGATCGCCGAGACAGCGGCGGCAGCACGGCCAGCTCCGCCTACCTAAGCGGCAGCCGGCGCTCGTCGGGCGCCTCCCCCTGCTTCTCCTCGCGCCGCTCCAGCCAGGCGTCAGCGGGCGGGCGCCGCCCCCTGCCCCTCAGCGCCGCCGACTCCTACGACCCCATCTCCACCGACGCCTCCCGCCGCTCCAGCGAGGCCAGCCAGGGCGGCGGGGGGGGAACCTGGGGGCCCTGGGGGTCCCGGGGAGGGAACGGGGGCATGCTGAGCCTCACCCCGGCTCAGCACTACCAGCTAAAGGCCCGCTACGCCGCCGCCACGGGGGGGCCCCCGCCGACGCCGCTACCTCACACTGAGCGCGTGAGCCTGAAGACGCGCATGGCGCTGATGGACGGGCCGGGGGCCGGGCCGCCGCTGCCCCCGCTGGTCAGGCCGCGCCGCTGCAGCGACGGCGCCGCGACAGGGGGCGGTGGCGGTGGCTATGGCAACGGAGGCTACGGCAACGGCGGCTACGGCAACGGCTGCTACGGCAACGACGGCAGTAGCTACGGCAGCGGCTACCACCGGAGGAGGGTGCTCTACCCTGGCGAGGGTCCCGGGCAGGGGCAGTACCGGCGGGCCAGCGACCCCGTGCGGACGCGAGCCGGGGGCGAGGACGCCCTGGGAGCCCCGCCCCTCCAGGTGCAGCGCTTCAGCAGCCTCAACGACCTGCTGCTGCCCCCACAGCTCCCCCTGGTGGAGGGGCGCGGCAACGCCGGCTTCGTCGGGGGCTTCGTCCCCCCGCAGAACTGCACCCGCTCGGAGGGCAGCCTGCACCGGGGCCCCCAGCACTCCCCCTGCATTATGGAGCACTCGGGGCTGGAGGCCCTGGCTCTGGAGGAGGAGGAGGAGGGGGAGGAAGACGAGGAGGCCGGCCTCTTGCTGCCAGACGACCTGCTCCAGTACCTCCGCTCCCAGGCCCAGGCGGAGGGCGCGGGGCAAGTCCCCTCCAGCCCCAGCAGGCTGCCCATCCAGTGGAACGAGGTGAGCTCCGGCAGCGCTGACCGCTCAGTGGCGGACCGCGGCCAGCAGAGGGCGTGCAGGTGGCCGGCTCCGCCTCTGCCGGCCCAACACGGACCCCCTCTCCCCACCGCGCCCTTCGGCAGGTTCGGCAACATGGTGGTGCAGCAGCAGACGCACTTCCCGGGTGTCCAGAGCGGCACGGGGCCGACCCAGGTGAAGCTGGAGGCCGCCGGCGCCGGCCCCTGCGCAGAGACCGGTGCGAACGTGCAGCGCTTCGCCCAGGTCGCCGTGGGTTACGGACCCCAGCAGCAGCAACAGCACCGCGGCATAGGCGGTGGAGGCGTCTCCTGCCTTTCCCAGGGTCGCCTGGCTCCTCACCAGGGTTCCCGGCCGGCCCCCTGCCCCGGCTACGGCCCCGCGGTCGGGCCCCAGGATCACCAGGACGGGGCCGGGGGCCCCTGCTGCCCCCTGGCCCAGCAGGTGTCCGGCCTGAAGCTGGAGCCCTCCTTCCCCGCGGAGCAGAGCTGCTTCCCAGGGGACCCGCTCTGCTTCGACCACCCCAAGGGCTCCTCGCCCTTCTTCGCCGGGCTGGATGAGGAGGAGGAGGAGGAGGAGGAGGAGAAGGAGCAACGGTGCCTGCTGGAGGGGGGGGTGGCGGGGGGGGCCGACCAGGTGAGCAGCACTGTTGGCGGCGGACGCGGCGATGCCTTGGTAACCCTGGACGACGAGGTGGTCAGCCTGGATTTCGGCGCCATGCTGGAGGACGCTTACGACCAGGGCAGCCTGTTGTCGGGGACGATGAGCCCCTCCTTCTTCCAGGGCCTGTCCAGCAGGACGTCGTCCCGCCTGACCACCCCGCGGGGCTCCGCCCCCTTCCATCACCATGGCGGTGGCGTGGCGCCGGGCGTTAACAACATGGCCGTCGGTGACATGAGCTCCCTGCTCACCAGCCTGGCAGAGGAGAGCAGGTTCCTGGCAATCATGCAGTAGCTCTCTCCCTCTCTCTCTCTCTCTCTCTCCCTCTCTCTCTCTCTCCCTCTCTCTCTCCCTCTTTCTATCATTCTGCTCTCCTCCTTTTTCTCTCTCCTCTTGGGAAAACAAGGAAAAGAACGAGAAGAAACTCTGGTGTACGTGAAGTACTGAATTTTAAATAAATAAATAAAGATAACACAAAAATACAGTCGACTATTGCGAGAAGTGTATTACTTGGCTACTTACAATATTAGGAAAGAAGTACCGTAATTGCCAAATGGAGTTATTTTGTAAAATTGACATTCCCCTTCCGTAAAGGGACTTGTCAAACATTATGTATAAATAAATTGTTATATTCCTTTTCTGGAATGAAGGCTATTTTTGGAAGCCCTTCTCTTTGTAATATGTGATTGCGAGGAACAGCTCACACCTCTACAACAGTATTCTCTGTATTGTGGCTGTTTTGGCTGTACACAGTGTGGATATTGATGCATGTATTCCAGGTTAAATATACATTCTGTCTTTGTAAGTACATAGACTAGCCCATGTATCTATCATTTTATAATCACAAATACCTTCCAACTGAAGGGGGTCACAAGCTCAATAGCGACAATTTTATATATCATAGTTTAAGTGGTATATTGACCTCTTTTTCTTCTGTAATTTTACTTTTGCAAACACGTAAATGGTCCACTGCTTCTACAAAAGTCTTAATCATGTGCTTTGAGTATCTCATTGTAGCATTGTCTAAAACAAAAGTCTTAGAATTAAGCACCATAAGAAGACAAGCTGGTTTTTTAGATGCTTGATTTTAGTCCGTACTCACAGGTGTAAAATTATGTTTTTTCTTTTTTATATATACTGTATATTATTATTTTTTATATTTTTTATATTAGTCATTATCAAAAACATGCTGTCACATGGAATTTTGGAGGTATCTTATTGTTTGCTTTGTCTCTGCTTACATAAATAAGTATTCAGTGCTTCCTGTTTTCAAAAAGAACAAAAAATAGTATTCATATCGCACAAATCTTGTGAGGACAAGACACACTATAAAATTGTGTTTTATTTTAATGATAATCGTCAGCATAGTAGTCAGTGTGTACTGCCACCAATATTGCAGTGCCCTTGACAACAGTGTTAGTATTGTTTTGCGGGTTGCTATGACTGCAAACACCTTAAGTAGTTTATTATTCAGCATCTGATTAATGAGGTACCTTTTGAGGGTTTATTGTTTCTGGTACATTTGTTGATATTTTATATTTTGTGTGTGTGTGTGTGTGTGTTTTCCAGCTGTGCATATTGACAGTGTTTTGTTTTGAGAGTAGAAACCGTTTCCTTTTAAAGAGGATCGCACTATATGTGCCTTATATCTGCCTGTAGAACAAGAGAGATCACTGCCAAACCTCCACTGTCAAATATGAAAAGTATTATAAAAAATAGGCTAAACAGACAATTATAAAGGCATCTGTGACTATCAGAAAAGTCAAGAATTGTGTGAAAAGCATTATACTTTTCGTTGATTTCTTTATTAATTTTTTCCCCCATACTATCCTGTTTTATATATAAATGTGTAAATACATTACATTACTCTTTCTGTAGATTGTGGGGGGGAGGGGTGTAAGGAAGATTCTGGGGCTAATAAATAACTGAATTTGATAGCAGGGTTTCCCAGACCTGCCCATCTGCTCTTTTATAACGGACTACAAATGTTTGTATGGTTTTAATAATAAAAAAATTAAAAAAGCAAATTGCATTTAATATTTTTTCTTTCGAGCTGGATTTGATTATGAGAGGCTACCGGTAGCAATGTAATAATGGGACATCGTTTATACAGTTAAAACAGTAAATAAATCATATGGTCGTAGCTTTCAAGTCAGAACTTAACTAACGGTAACTTAACTTACAGATATTTTTCTTTGAAAATGACTTATCCCTGTGCATTTTAACAGGTTAACAGAACATTTTTATTTCTACTCGATCTGTAAAAGGATTAACCTGGTTCTAAGAGAATAGCAAGTGCTTCGGCTGCCCTCTTGTGGTCATTATGTGAAATTAATAGTTAAATGGAAACGAACAGAGCTAGTGTATTTGAGCCTTGAACATAATACGGGCCATTTTGAGAATTGAACAGATCGTAGGCTGTCAGTCTTTTTGTATGTCTCTAGATCAAAGCCACGGCGCTGCCAAGTGGGACCTCTGCTGCCAGTGCCTGACTGACCTCAATCTCAGTTATTTCACTATAGCCTGCACATTTACACTCTCTGCCCTGACAGCCAGTCAGCTCCCATCAGAAGTCTTACTGTGGCGTCGTCTACGCAAGCAGGCACAGGTCTTACATCAATGTCCCTCCCACGAGACAGAAGATTCTCCATTTTCGTCCTAGTGAGAATCAAATGTTTAGAAGCTGTGCAATCCCATAGCGGGAATTTGTTCAGATGGATCAAAATGTTCACAGGGGATATTTATTTTAACGCTTATGGGCGTCAGACGTCAGCTTGATGAGGTTCCTTCAAAGGACTTGGCTGTCTCCAGATGACACAACCATCCGAACAAGGACATCAGGTAGTCTGTCAAAAGACCTGCTAAGACAGCCAGCCTGACATTCAGGTGTAAAAGCAGTCAGCTGGAGAACCCTGACAACATCAAGCAGTCTCAATGCAACCCATACAGGTAGACCAGGTTCACACTGCAATTCACACATTTGTTTTGAAGCATATACAAAATAAAAAGCATTTTTGTGTAGTATATGAAATATTTTATTACTAAAAGTTGTGTTACACTGAAGATGCCCTTTCATCAGGTTCATTTCACAACTACTCTTATTGAAATCACAATTTTTTTGACCACATAATGGCAAATAAAAACAAACCAAAACATGGTATAACGATGGAATATGTACAGCGTGTAGAGGAGTTTACAGGCGTGGCTTCGAGAGGCCAACGTTGTCGGTTGGTGTTCAACAAACTGGGCTCATACCGGAGGCACTTAAATCTGAAAGTCTTAAGAGCCAGAGCACTGAGAGCTAATACAACTTAAAATAATGATGTTGGGTTGAGGTGGGAAACGAATCATACCATTAACAGAGGGCAGCCTTCAGACCCAGCCTGGTAAGAGTTTATAAATCATTTACACAGGCCCCCGCCACAGGAATCGTAGCATGCATCGCCCTGCAATAGGCAATGTGAGAATTCAAAATGAAAAACGAGTTTAAAAAAAAACAAGATGTGCCATTTATTTTTCCTTGTATGCATCTGTGACTACAGCCACTCTACAGCCACTCCAAACGGTTAACAATGTAATGGATGTCATATTTACAGGAATTCTGGCCTTCATTTTATCTTAACTTTTAAAGCCAGTTACATAAGGAAATTTAGTCCATAACTGATCTGGCTGTCACGGCTTAGGTTCACAACCATCATCACAAAAAAAAGGAATTGAATGCTTCCTCCAAGAATGCTTCACCATTTCAAATCAGCTATTTACAATAAAACATGATAATGGATCCATAGACGGGAAAAAAACAAAGGAAACTGAGCAAGAAAAAAACTGAAATTCCTCGACATTCCAAAGGTCTCTGTTCCTGGCAGAGCTGGATGTAGAGATGGGTTCCGATGGGTTCAGAGTTCTGCCCTGTCTCTATGTTTGTGTGTGGGGTTTAGATCTTCTCCTGGATGAAGGGGTGCTGCAGGGCCTGATTGATGCTGATGCGCTTGGCCGGGTCCAGCATCAGAGTGCCGTCTAGGAGCTCCTTGAGCTGCAGCACCTTCTTTCTCTGGTCCTCGGGGAGACGCTGGCCACCCACCATGTCCGTCAGAAGGTCCTTGGTGGGGTTGATGGTGCTCATCACCGTCACCTTCTCCTGCAATGGGGAAGGGTTAGGTCTCGCTAGATTTACAAACGGGAGAAGGGGGGGGGGATGGACCTCCGGCCGCTGTGGGTTCGAGCCCTGGAGTTTGCCCAATTGTAAGCATCTGCCCCTCGCGTAATAGTGCTCAGTGTGAGTTGCATCAGATAGAAGAACCTAATTCTAATTGTAATTGTAGCTTACAAGAGACTTCTTACAGCAAGTGTGTTTAAATGCACACTAATGTTGTACTAGTATTCAGAAAACTACAATATTGACAAACTGAATATGGAAACACCATATTCAGTTTGAATACTCTGTATTTAAACCCAAACACTAAATAAATAAAATTAAAAACGCTCCTAAAACTGTTTTAGGATAAAACATACAAAATAATTTTTTTTTCCTCTTGCTCTAAGCTTACCTATTTGTAACAGTATGGAATTTCCTCCATAGGGCAAATTAGTTATGAAATAAGATGTAGCCATATGACCTATATAGCTATGCTTTACATGTAGTCATATCAAAAACGTAATATGTGCATGTAAACGTACTCAATGAGTACAACTACAAATACTAGTTACACTGCTCAAGGAAGGATGCCTACAGGTAGGCTAACAGAACCAACAAATACTTCTGCATCAACTTGGAGTGCACAATATATTGACCGAGTATAATCGTCGCAATATATCGCTGCCCAATATCATATGGAAAATGTTGCAGGAAGTGCAGATTTACTTAATGGAGAGATGCGTCCATTGGCTGTTTGGCTTAGTTGTGTCTGATTTAGACAGAAGTACGATGTGTGGCTGAGGAAGCTCATGACATAACAGAGATGGAAGAGGAAACATTACTGGCCAGAGAGAATGCCTCCTCCTCGGGAGCCTTGGAAGTACTGTTGTTGTCCAGTACAGTCTAACATGACAACACTGTCGTCAGCACAAATTCAGGAGCATGATTACACTACTTGGATTGATCGGCAACAAACCCTTTCGGTTACTTTGTCCACTTCAATGTAGAGGAAGTTCAAATTCTGGTCAAAGTGTTGGTCTTTAAACTGGCCTTTACGGATCATCTGGGAAATAGAACACATTGCGTCATGCGCTACTTGGGAGTGCGGGACAAGAGAGCCCTAGTCTGAGAGAGAGCAGGAGCGAGAGACCATGACAGCCCTACCTTGTTGGGCATCTTGCCCTTGAGGTCCATAGCCAGTTTGATCATGTGGTTGTTGGAGGAGCCGGGGAAGAGGATCTTGCCGGTGTAGAGCTCGTGCAGCGTACAGCCCACGGACCACATGTCGATGCCGTAGTCGTACGGCTTGCCGATTACTGGCACACAAACACGTACGGGGGGGGGGGGGCACGGGTTAGCAAGCGTACCAAACCACCTCCTCCGCTGCTATCCCAAGACACCCCCCCACGATGCAACATCAGCTCACGCTCCACAGCATTCACTTGAAGGCCCACCGGCGGCGGCGTTCGGGAGCGCGTACAAGGAATGTAAAGACAAAAAGACTCAAAATAACCTGCAGCTATTCAATACATGTTTATGGCATCACGCTCAATAAACAGAACCGGGCCCTAAAACTTTGACCAAGGCCAGTGGGCGATGGCCTTGAGATGCTCTGCTCCGACTCACTTATCTCTGGCGCTCTGTAGAACCTGCTGACCAGGTAGGGCGTGATGTCGTTGTCTGCGACGTGCGATGCTGACCCGAAGTCGCACAGCTTGAGGATGGTCTTAGACTCGTTCACCTGGAGGACGGACGAGGAAGTGGGTCAATGAAGGCTACCGTTCTGTCAAGTTTGCGAGCGCTGGGCGCTAAGGCTGGGCGCTAAGGCTGGGCGCTAAGGCTGGGCGTGTGCCTTACCAGAATGTTGTCTGGCTTGATGTCTGCATGGAGGATGTTGCAGCGCTTCAGCAGCTTGAGGGCCAGGAAGAGCTGCTGGCTGTAGGACCGCACGGCCTTGATGTGCAGCCCCACGTCCTTGCCGTACTTCTTCAGCACCTCCCGCAGGTTCATGCTGCACAGGACAACAACACCGCGGTACACATTATCTTTAAAACATCACCGGTAATGTCTTCTCGTTTGCGCTTCGTTTCTGCTAGTGCTAGTTGCTAAGGCTTGGTGCTAACAAGACACATCTATCTGGTCTGGTCAGGTTGCACAGATCCTGCTCTCATTGGTCGACAGCACCTTCGCTCTCGGCATGCAAGTATTGTGTATTAATGCATTAGTGCATTAATTAAAAGATACCTGAGAGGCTCGAACACCAGACAGAGATGCTGCTTGTGGTAGAAATGCCTGAAGAGACGCAGGCAGTGGAACTTGTCGTCAGGATCTGCGTCATTCAGCTTCTTGAGGAACTCCAGCTCCTTGAGGCCGGTCTTCTGCCTGCAAAGCAGGAGGAGACGTCAGCGACACACGCCCCACCCGTGGCTTGTTTGGACCCACGCGACAAACCACTCTGAGTGTCACCAGGCCCCGATTACACAGAGACGCATCGTTTCCCCATGGTACGGAGCCCCTGGCTGGCGTGCGCCCATCTCTTCTCTGGTGCCACGCTTCACGTTTTGATGTGCAATTCAGACGTGCGTGAAAGCTGAAATATCCTACGCTTCTCAGTGCAAGTTGCACTGCTCGTCAATGTCACACACGGCCCAAGCAGCCAATCTCTGTGTGATCGGCGCCTTAGCAACGCGTCTGTGTGATCGGGGCCTCAGCAACGCGGCCTCGCCTATAGCAACGCATCTGTGTGACAATACAAATTGTAATCCTTCACAGATGTGTATTATATTCATAGTTTTATTACCTGTGCTATTGTTCACTTCAACACAGCCAGTGTTTATAGTCAAGTCAGTTAATTTATAAAGCATATTTAAAAACCAAAGTGCTGTATGCATCAATGCAAGTAACAATAAATAAATAAAATAAAACAATAAAACACAATACACAACAAACAAGACAAGTTTTAGCACAGTGTCCCAGAACTTACTCACACTAAAGAGTACATGTATGTTTTTAGAAGAGATTTAAATGTCTCAGTGGTGTAAGATGATCTGATAGAAAAAGGAAGACCTGAATTCAGGTTTATCCCTGAATTTCCCTTCAGGGATTAATAATGTGTTATCTTATAAAAGAATATATATACACAAGGTAAAATAATATATGTTTGCATTTCTTTGGAGAGAAAACAATAATAATTTGTATTTTTTTTTTAAATAAAATGTATTAATACTATATATTTAAGCCTTATTTCAGGGACTCACATGAGCTCGTTGTTTCGAATGATCTTGACTGCCACCTCCTGGCCGGCTCTGGCGGTGTCCCTGGCTCTGATCACATTACTGAACACACCCTGGCCTGTGTAGCCGTACACGTCATAGCGCTTGTCCAACGTCTCCCCGATGTTCACCCCTGCACGCACGCACGCACAGTGTTAATCTGAGCCTGAGACTCTGAGGTGAAAAAACAGATGTCAAACAATTACCACAATTCACATTAACAACATTTATTTAAAACACATTTATAAATATGAAGAGAAAATAAGAGAAAACAAACCCAAAATCATAGCCTGCCTCCGGCCGACTATTATTATATTGCTCTCGACTCAATTATGGCCAAGATTATAGTCTGGATGCCCTGTTCGCTTCCAAGTGCTATCAGGCTGCTACAATGGTTTCAAATGAACCCAAGGTCTACGCACATTAGGAGGAAACACCTGCAAAGAAACTCTAATGAAGCCTTGGTCAAGACCCTGTATTTTGGGTCTGAACACGGCAGCCTGCCAGAATCACCTGGGGTGGGGTGGCGTGTGGCGTTCGCATGCACAGAACTAGTGCTGTGCACAAACTATTTCAGCGCACGCACAGAACAGGCAGCTACTGAGTGTGCAAACATTATAGGGCTGCTGGATTATGGGAGAAAAATATTGAAATCACGATTATTTAAAACGATTACTTATTGACTTTGGAAAGATGTTGCATTTTACTGCATCTTAAAAAACATCTAACAAATAAGAAAACACCTTCAACTGTGAAATGTCCCTTAACACTTTTCACGTTCATCTTTGACTTTCACCCTACGAGGGGTGAAAATTAGCAAAAAAGACAACAAAGAATTTACTGGCAAAAGAATCGTTTTGTTTTTTCTCGACTGTCTGACTCGATTAACTGTACAGCCATAGCGAGATATTGACTGAATTTGACAAAAAAAAAGGTGCGTCGTCTTGCAGATCTCCATCTTAAACCCGAGCATGAAGCAGGCACACTTACGGTAGTAGCCCTCCGCGTCGGTCCAGTTGTCCCTGAGGTTGGGATTCTCCTTGAAGTCCTTCCCAACACCGGCGGCCCTCATCCTGGCACTCTGCGGAACAACAATCAGACACAGAGACTTAACCGGCGCCATTCTCTGGCAGTACCATTTGTGCATTTGTCATTTGTTATGCAGCCGCGGAGAGATTTCCCTCAGACTTTTACTATTTCTACATTTGTATTTATATATATATATATATATATATATATATATATATATGCGTTTTTAGATTTAGGTGTATAGAGTATTTCTATTCATGTTATATTTGTAACATTTATAGTATGATGATACTTTTACATTTTAAATCATGTGCAGTTATCTCATAATTTCGTCCGCAGCTGTGTCACTGGGTCAGTCCTGGACTGCCCATGCGTGAGCCTAGAGACAGGGGGCGCTGTGGTCAACTCACGTCAAAGTCAGCCGCAAACATGTCGTCTGACTCCGTAAACATGTCAGGGGCCGAGGGCTTCTTTGGGTTGGCTCCTGAAAGGGGACAAGGCACACGGGTCAAGGCGCCTTCCGCTCCCGCGTTGTACAGCACAAGATATGGGATCTACTGGTGCTTAACATACTCTGCCGAGACCACAACATGCGTCAGGTGGCACTGTGACACCCGGCCTTTGGATTACTTAGCCAGCAACTGAATGAACACATGACAACAGAAAGACACGGTCACAATAAAAAAGACCCTGTCCGCTTTACGCCACACACACACACACACACACACCTCGGCACTCACATTCACCACACGAGGCAAGGCTCTGCTCAGGCCTTCTCCCAACAGAGAACAGCTCGACACCTGAGGGGAGGGGCAGGGATGGGTGCACTGTATGAAATGCCTATACACAGAGAGAATGGAATTGAACAGAGAGGGTTCATTGGACAGCACTGGACCAGAACGAACCAGCGTTCCATGCAAGTCAATGGGGACGTCCACAGATTTCACCATAATATTGCCTGTTATTTATCTCTGGGGGGGTTATCGGGTGTTTTGAGAATATTACATTGACTCTAAAAGTAGAGATTTCTGCAGTTTTTTGGGATAAAAGGACTTTGTTTCAGGCCATCCACAGCAAAATGCCATTGGTTTCACGCTCACTTAAGGCAGGGATAGACTTCTCAAGAACGCTTGCCTTAACTTTGATCTCAAATCAAAACTATATCCCTCCGCGGCGCCACGCCACACATCGCATTTTGAAGCAAAGTGCAGCGGTGTTGGGCACTTTGTTCATATTCCTGTTTACGGCATCAGGGCTCTGTAGAAGTATTGGATTATTACCGCTATGATAGTGAAATGCGAGGAAATTTAAGTGAATTTCACACAAAGTATATTAGCTTTCAATTAGCTTCAATAGCTGACTAAACCTTTAAGAGGCGGAAGCGCTCCCTTTGTCCTTCCATTGAGATGCATTGCAAGGCTCCATATTTGCTATTATTCCAGTGTCTTTGATATACATATATGTGCCACTCTGCAAGTGGTCGCGGTTGTGGTGACCGTTAGTGTTTCTCTGCATCACCGGACAGTGCAGATGATGCATGAGAGCTGAAGTCACTTCTGCATTATGGGACCTCAGTTTGGAAAATTGATGTATGGTAGTCAAGGGCGAGAATTACATCCCGTTTGCCTTGTGACACAAAGCACACATATGATGTTTGACTATTTAAAAGAACATTCTGCCAGTCAAGAACGTCTCCAGTTTGTCGTGCATTTGTTGAAGTATAAGACTGTGAAAATATGTAATTAGTAGGGATGTTCCCAGCGAGAAATTAAGTATACGTGGAATGTGTCCGCATCGCACAAATACAGATGCACCACCCCTTGTTGACTGAAATCGGCAAATAAGATGACATTCACGATAGCAGTGGCAGAGGTTTATTTGTTGCGTTATATACATTTTTGGCTGGCTAAATGTTATATTGGAAATATGGAAACACCCATAACACGGCTAGACCATTCTGGCATGGCGTGCCAGGACTGGACTTGAATAGACCTGGCGTAAGATAAATACAACCAAAAGAAAAACTTTGCCGTGTGGGACTACTTCACCAACATCCGTATAGGCCAAATAGTCATCTGAAACAACGGTCTCGGCCAAATAGTCATCTGAAACAACGGTCTCGGCCAAATAGTCATCTGAAACAACGGTCTCGGCCAAGTAGTCATCTGAAACAACGGTCTCGGCCAAATAGTCATCTGAAACAACGGTCTCGGCCAAGTAGTCATCTGAAACAACGGTCTCGGCCAA
>JAODLL010016611.1:0-37812 GCA_026546735.1 Forbesichthys agassizii | reverse complement strand
AACCCTAGTACTCACGCGTCCTCCTCCGAGGACTCCTGGTCCACCTTCATGCCCTCAGACAAGCTGCCTTTGAACTTGTCCTCGTCTCGGCTGCGCCGCCGTCGGCGCCGATCCCGATCCCTGGACATAGAGCGGCGGTACTGCCTGGGCCGGCCGTAGCGGTCCCTCTCCCCAGACCTGACGGGGGAGGGGGGGGCCACAGCGTTAGCCTTGCGGTACTCTCGCAGGCATTTACTTTTTTAATTTGTATTTATTTGCAATCTGAACATGAAAGTTGAATGTTTTGTGTAAGGAATCCAAAAGTATAGATTTAAGTAAGATTTTAAAATGGTCACCCCTCCACGACCGAGAACTACCTTCTCAGTTTGTCTTGTGTTTTCTAACTGTTTGAATTCAAACACCCTAATCTGACATACCAGATGAATTGTTGTCACAACTCTATCTGGGAAGCCGTCCATCTAAACGGTTTAAAAAGGGCAGATGCTTTCACAAGAAATTATTCAGTTAATTGGATGAACCATCTGGTCGTTTTTGCTGTCGGCAAACCTAAAGCACACCCGTCTAGCTCTCAATACCAAACTGATTCAGCTCAGGTGCTACTCGGACACATTTGCAATGTTTCTAGGCTTTTTAACTGAGGACTGAGAGTCTCGCCAGACTACATATGCCCTTCTAACCCTACCAATGTTTGCTGGGCGTGAGGGGCCTGTCAGTCAGAGCCCAGTTTGTGTAGAATAACTCTGCCTCCACACAGCCGACGTATGCATCTTGCAAAGTCGCACATTACAATTAATTTCATGGACGCCAGCGTTTCTCTGCGACAACGAGCGGAGCTATGCTCAGCGTCAAAGTCTCCCAGCGACAGATCAGAGTTGAGAACTTTTCAACGTCATGCCAATTTCCAGCGAGCCGTTGGTTGGCGCTGACGGTTTGGACACAAGAGAGAGCCCGTCACCGATTGAGGTATTTGCGAGTTGAATACGTCGGCGGGCAATATTCCTGGACTATATTAGGACAATAACTAAATGGTGCATTGTAATGCATGTCAACAAACACAAATGCTTCCGTCTCTTAAGTGGGCATGTCATCAACGGAATTATGCTGTGGAGGCTGGCATAGGCATCGCCCCGACACAGCTACATCTACCATGCATTGCCTGAAACAAAGCTAATCATAGCAACGCCCCCAAAAAGAAATAAAGCGGGGCGTGGGTGTGGGGTAATTTGTGGACCTCCCCACTGACTTGCATGGGTGGTTGTGTTCTGCATAAACGCTGCACCCACTCTGTTACAGGGTTAGGGTGAGCCTACCTGTTAAAGTATATCCTCTCTGGCTTCAGTGGCGCCACGTGTGTGTGAAGGGGTCATGACCCCCTCCCCAACCCCTCACCTGTGTCTCAACGGAGACCTGCTCCGCCGGCGGGGTGAAGGTCGTCGCCGTGGCGATGGGGACCTTCGCCTCAGAGGCGAGCGGCTTATTCTCCGACGGGGAGCGGCCCTCGGGCTGGCCTCCCGCGACCGGTCCCGACCAGCGGCTGCACCAACGTCTGGGCGCGCGCGTTTCCTGTGTTTGGGGGATGGGGACGGGAAAGGCGGGGTGGGGTTGGGAGGGAGGAGATAGGGGTTGGCATCAGTGGGAGGTTAAAAAGAAAATTGTGTGTCGTGATAATTCACACAGGCACTAGTCTGCTGCTAACCCCTGACGCAACACACACACACCTGAGAAGCCAATTGTCAGAACCACGGTAGCACCAATGATTTACAGGTTGTCCAGACAGACTGTTTGTTAGCCCACAGGCACAACACACTAGCTAGCTAGGTGTGTGCGCTCTGATAACCCCTGACAGGGCATCAGTTTGCATTAGTGGTTTGATTCGTCGTGAACAATACACATTCTTCACGATAAAACACAGTGCAAACACATGCTAATTTTAGCGCTAATGCTAACACAAATGCTAGTAATAAAACTAGTGCTAATGCTAACACTAATGCACCCACCTCAGCGGTGAATCCGGCCTGTCCAGGTCTCTCCTCCGGGCGTCGGGTGATCGGCTGCGGGGCCTCCTGGGCGGGGAGCGCGTCCTGGAGGATGGGGAGTGGCTCTGCTTTGAGGCGCGGTCAGCGGCGGCAGGGCCAGCAGCGCCACCGCCTCCCGGCGCCTGCTGGGCGTCCTTCCGGCGTGGCGGGGAAGGGCTGCGCCTCCTGGGCGAGCTGTGGTGCGTCCGGCGGTGCGGGGAGCGGTTCTCCTTGCCCGACGATGCGTCCTTGGACGGGGACTTGGCGGGCCGCTTGTCGCGTTCACCATCCGCTCGCCCGGCCCGATCGCGCACGGGCCCTGGAGACCGGGACCTGCGCCCCACACCTGCTGAACGGTCCTGGCCGGGCCGGTCGTCGGCCGGCGGGGAGGCCCGTCTCTCGCCGCGGCCGCTCCCCCTCGCCTCACTGCCTCTCTTGGTGGCGGTGGGGGAGGCGGACTTCCTGCTCCTCTCCTTGGACCGCTCGGCGCTGCGAGACCGCTTCCCGTCTTTCGAGCGGCTCTGGCCACGGCCCTTGTCCTTGACCGCCTCCTTGCCGGTCCTGGGGGCCTTCGGCTCCTTCAGCTCCTTCGGCTGCTTCTCCTTCGAGCGGCTCCTGCTGTGGCGCTTGGAGCCGGACTTACCGGCAGCATCTGCGGAGTCCCGCCGAGACCTGCTGCCCCCGCGTCCTAGCGCCGCAGCTGCCGCCGCTGCCGCCCGGGGGGAGGTTGCGGGGGGCCTCCCCTCCCTCCCGGGCCTCTGGCGTTGCTCGCCGTTCCGGACGCGGCCCTCCCCGCCCCCGTCCTCCTCGGAGCCAGAGTTGTAGCCCTGCAGGATCAGCCCCATGCCCGACTGCACCTTTCCTTCCATCATCTGGCTGTCCAGCTCAGCCTTGATCAGGGCCCGCTGCTTCTCCAGGTCCTCCAGGAGGGCGCGGTCGTCCACGCTGGGGTTCCCCGAGGAGGGGGAGGATGACTCAGTCTTTTTGTGGCCACCGGAGGGGCCGAGGAGGCCGGCCGGGGCGGCAGCGGGGGCAGCGGAGGAGGGGGAGGAGCCCTCCTTGCGCTTGTGCTTCCTGTGCTTGTGGCGGTGCTTGCGTTTGCGCTCCTTGTCCTCGTCGGAGGCGTGCTTGTGTTTTTTGTGCTTGCTGCGGTGCTTGTGTTTCTTACGCTTGTGTTTGCCGCCGCCGCTGCTGTGGTGGTGCTTGGGAACCGGCTCCGCCGCCTTCTCGCCGTTGGTCTCCACCTCCTGAGATCACGACAATGAGAACAACAATTACCTGCCAAGTCTCAACCCGTAGTCTCAACATTTAGTGGGTTAGAATTACATTCAGGCAAACGATAAGGTATATGACATTATTTATTTATTTTTGGTGTTCATTCTTGCCCTAAAGCAAGTGCAACTTCAACATTGTCCATACATTTAAATAACCCAACACTGATTAATGTATGTTAAGCTAAGACAGATAAATCAAGTCCATAATGCACTGGCATTCATAAAGGCACCATCTTGCTAAGATAGGCACCTGTCTCTTAATAACAGGAGTACACGAATGTGAATGGATTGCCCAGCCCACCTCTTCCTCCTCCTCCTCCTCTTCTTCGGATAAATCGCCACTGTCCTCATTTCCACTCCTTTCGTGGCTCTCCAGATCCTGTTTCCTACACGGCACAGAACGACGTGATCGCTTTAAAACACAACTCTCTGGGACACAACAGACATGTTATCTACCGCTACGGTTTGACAGTCCCTGCGAGTCAACAGAGAAACCTGGCGGGACACTGGGACGGGAAACGTTTACGATAATTACGCGGTGTAAATATAATAAAAATAGCTAGTAGAACACACATTCGCGTAGATTTCTGTCAATTATCGGACTCTTGTGCATAATAACTTTTCGTTCATTTCTGATCGTTGCCGTCAGGGTGACATCCATTCTCCTTTACTCTGCGCGAACGTACACGGTGCCAAACACAAGCGAGCAAGCTAACCCCATTAGCAAGGTCGCGCCGGACTGTAACGTTAACTACTGCTACGCAAAGCGTACCTTGGTACCGTAGTTGAATGGTACGATGCCTTACAGGTGTACATGAACAGGTGTGAGGTTAACATGCTGTAATGGATGTTCAATGGACCGCACGTTAGCTAAGATTCGCTAACGGCTAGCTAGCTGACATTAAGTAATTTAGCTAGCTAGCCCCGGCAACAATATGAAGCATGCTAGCTAACCTCTACAATAGATAAACAAGGCTCAAATTCAAACGCGATAAAGAACAACTCTATGCGATAAGTAAAGCGTAATGATGTATTATATATGTCTTACATGTGTTCATTGCCATTATTCATTCTTCTGGACACGATATCCATCTCAACGTCGGCCATTTTCCTCAATTGGAGGCCTTTCTTCTTCCAATGAGAATAGAAACACAACAGCATTAAAACACTAGTCTGCTCTCTACCGAACAGGCGGTGTCATCGGTGCTTGGCTCCTGGCGTACCTCTGTCGGCCACCAGGGGTCAACATGTGTTATGCTTTGGAAACATTACTAATTTACAAATGATGATCGTTAAAATATTAGATAAAAATATGAAAGGCTCGTAGGCCTATATATAATAACATAAATAATATATAATTAACAATAATAATAATTATGCATTTTGTTTCAGGAAGCCTTTCAAGACATTCATGTATACAGTGTCTATATATTACTATAAACCTTTGACTAAGACATGAATATACATTGTAGAAATATACTAAAATAAAATTAAATAGAAAAGATTTATAAAATATATAATATAAAGCATGCTATAATGTGGCTCTGGAAAGGTAAGTTTGGGGTCCCTTGCTGGAGCTGCTGCCCCCGCAATCCGACTCCGGATAAGCGGGAGAAGATGGATATATGGATGGATGGATGGATGGATGGATAATGCATGCTAGTTGGCAGGGCAGGGGAGTCAAGTGTGTGTGGAACAAAGGGTTAAATGTTACAGACAACTTTGAAGAGGTGGGTTTTGAGGAGTTTAGCAAATGTGGTGACTGTGGTGGCATGTCGTGCCAGGGAAAGGGCGCTCCAGGGTCTAGGGGCAGAGCAGCTGAAGGCCCGAGCCCCCATAGTAGAGAGGAGGAATTGGGGGTTGGCAAGAAGCCCTGTAGAAGAGGAGGAGCAGAGAGATCAGGGGGGAGTGCCTAGAGAAGGCCAGAGAGGAGGGACCCAGATTGTGAAGAGCCTTCTATGTGAGGAGGAGAGTTTTGAAGTTAATGCGGAATGTTACAGAAAGCCAATGAGGTTGGATACCAATTTAAGTGATGTGATCTGGTAGTACAGTGTATATGTAGCCTACTATATGGAAAATAATTAGGGTGACAAGTTTAAAATGTTATTGTTTACACATATTATCAAATACAGCACCAGGTAATATCGCAAAAAAATAAAATGATAGGGGACACTTGTTGTAGCGTGTTGACACGTGGTGTAGCCTATGTGTTTAAAATGTGTAAAAGGATAGAGGAAATGTCAGTGGTTTAATATGGTTTAAACAGAGAAATTATACCATGATAAGATGTGTATGTGATACCATCTTCTCTACGACCTGCTTTTACCTTCACTCAACCAAAGATCAATAACTAGAGAATAGAGTATATTGTGTATTAGTATTAGTCCTACAAATTGTTTCTTTCTTTTGCCACAATATTACATGTAACAACATTTGAGTAATTGCTTATTTTGTCCAAGCTTGGAACCGTTACAGCTCAGGCTTAAAAAAAACACCGTAAACTCCCATGGTTTATGTGCAAGCAGCACTAAACTCCATTATAATTTACGATAAGCAATTCTCTTCCCTTACTGCCGTTGCATTGTTCATCTGAATCCGTGTCTTTTAAAGTTTGATGGAAACAAAGTCAGCAGCCAGCCGGTCTGCTTACTAAAGCTTTACGTGCAGACACAATAAGGACCGGGCCGTAAAACAAGTACTCTAGCAGATGCTCGGCGAGAGCAACCACAGTCCATTATAGGGTCCGTTAAAAACACTCAGGCATGCTGCTAGTTCAACGTCATCCCACTCCCCCCCGCACGGATGGGCCCCAGAGTTATGGTTTCGTGGGTCTTCTTTCTTGTGCCGGTAATGGCCATCACTGCGCTCAGAGAATGCCTTTCTCCAGCCAAGCAGATGTTCTTTGTTCCTCAACAGATGCAGCCATATTTCAGAATTTGCCCCTTTTCTGGTCCCTTCGATGGCGTCGTGTTTAGTTTTATGGACCCGGGTTTGTTTTGTTTCCGGCTAGGGAAGAGCTTGTAGGAGTAGCACGGGTATAAGGGAAAGTTGTTTGTGAGTCATGTCCTGAGCGTACGGCCTTGTCGGAGCCTGGGATTTATGTGTGGATGACGGAGGAGCAGGCAGACTATGTGGCCTCATGTGGGCTGTGGAGTGTGTGCATCCTGGAGGGGACGCCTTTGACTCAGCGGCTCACAGCAGCTCCTTTCTGCTGTAGACGTGTGTTGTGATGGCAACCGTGTAGTGTGGGCTGACACACACACACACACACACACACACATGTCTCTAATATTATGGACAGCAAAATAAAAACACACATATATAGTATAGACAATATTGAAGGCAGCAAATTGCTAATTCTGCACTCCACCAACATCACACAATCAATAATTGCCCACGGCAACTTACTAACTAACTGCATGCAAAAATAAACAGGTCACGTATATGCTACAGAAAACCTATTGTTATTTCAAGGGTATTCTCTCTCTACATCATCTACTGACTCATCAAACACATCACTGCTGAAGTGCTAATGTTCTCCAACACACCGAGGCACTTCCCCTATACACTGGGTAATGAGAGCCAAATGTGTTCAGAATCCTACTGTACATCAGAGGGAGTATTTTTCCATTTGACGTTTTCAGTGGAATTACACCCAAATGAGGTTTTATCTATTGCGCAGAATGTGCTGACGTGTGTGTGTGTGGCCAAACCACAGACTGAAGCCCAGCTAAAGACATAGAAAGATCCTTTATTGAAAGGGAGCTTTGTTATTCTCACTACCACTGTGGTACACAGTATGAAATGCAGTCCACAGTCAAATCTGAATGTACGCTAACACAGGCACTACTGTAACATATTTCACTGTAAATTACCAGTACATTACTGGCAGCAGACATGACAGCAGTTTGCTGTAATTTTACAGAATTTCTACTGTAATTTATTTTTTACAGTTAATTACCTTTTTTTGGTTCACTAGAACATTACAGTAACTGTATGTTTGTTAACCAATAGCTGTGCAAAAACCCAAACAACAACACAGTTAATAACTTATTAATATTAAATTATAGTGGATGCAAGAAATGCCATTGTACAAATCTCACTCAAATTAAGATAATGTACCATGCTGTTATGTGAACAACGATGGTTTTAATCTGCTACACCTGCTGAAATGATATACAATGCATATCTCATAAAGCAAACGTTCATGTTGATTTAGTATTCAGACAGTGCTCTGTGCAAAAACAATGCTCTAAAGAACAGCATGATTGTTCTGCCACTCGAGCTTCTGTGAGAAAGGCTATACACTAGAGAAAGGTTTCAGTGTGAAATATTGTTTATTACTTTATCAATATTACTTGCTGGATAATAATAAGAAATAAAGTCAGATAACATTTTGCATTTGTTGAAAAAGAATATAAAGCAAATATCTATAATTTCCAGGTCATTATATGATTTTATATTCCCTGCTTGTGGGTAATTGAACATCATATACTGAAACAATGCAATATGGACAACCGCGTGAGGATCCTGCACTGCTGAGGGGTTAGTGGTGGCTAGGGGGCGTGTCTACACCTGCTGATAGGCATGCCAAGGCGGAGACTTGTGCCACTGCTCACTACCACCAAACACACCTGACTCCAATCACTAATTACTTGCCTGTCTACCTACCTGCTATTTTTCCTGTTGTGAAATTAAAGTATTGACATAAAATCTATCGTCTAAAGCCTGTCCCTCTGGGGGTTTACACTCACCTGCGCATAGCGTAACAAACAGACCCTGAAATGGGTACAATCTACAATGTACCACAAATACAGAATAAACAGACCTAAAATAATTTAAATGCACCAAAAGAGAAACAGTATATTCACCTGACTTGCTCTTTCACAGCAGTGGGTTTGAAATACTGAAGGGTGCAAAAAGAGAGAGAGAGTGTGTGTGTGTGTGTGTGTGTCTGAGAAGTGCCAGCCTGTATACTTGCAATTACACATGCTATTTCCTGCAGTATACCGTAGGCCTAATGGCTATTTACCAGCACTATACCCGGAGCAGTTATTCCTTTACAATGCAATTGATCACAGCTGAATCGTCATCATTTGAATTGGTTTCCTGTAAAGCTTTTATCTCTGCACCCAAGCATGCAATGAAACAAGTCATAATGTTGTATGGGGTAAATGACAGGAAAACGTTAATGTCATGGCATGGTTAGGCCTATATAATACATTATAGGCCTATGTGAATAATGACAGATTACTCTAAACACTACAGTAAACAATGACTTATAAATGACAGATATATACAGTAGATAGATAGATAGATAGATAGATAGATAGATAGATAGATAGATGTTTATGTAGTATAGATAGTCAGCCTATATGCTAATAATGTAGAGGCTATAACCTTGGAAGACCCATTTTAGACCAATGAAAACAACACTTAAAAAACACCTTTGCATTTACATTTTTTTTTTTTATAAAGACTACATGTACATAGCCATATGATATATTGTATTGCCAATTGTCATTGATAGTAAATGTTTTTTTTGTTGTTTTTTTAAGAAACATTTGTCAATGTATATTGGAGAGCTAAATGATGTCGGACATGGGCTCATATATATAGCGCTTTTATATATTCCCCTCGGGGTCTTACAGCGATAAAGCAATGTGGCCTGTTGCATACTTGCTCTCATCGTCTACTGCTGTCAGCACGGGGCAGATAGAGGGAAATTAGAGGGAGGGATGGAGGGAGGAAGAGAGAGAGAGAGAGAGGGGGGGACAGACAGACAGAGACTGGGAAGATGAGGCGGTTTTCTAGAGCAACAGCACATTCTATTAGCCTATAAAATGCCCTCGGTTTGGGGTTGTGGAAATTGAAATTTGAACAGGACGTTCGAGAACTAGGCTATTGGTCATCAACAAAGAATAGACTCCTGTAGACATATCATGAGCATACGATATGGCTAAAACAAATCTAAGTAGTTTATTGATCGGCCGTTCACTCACTATCTGACAGGGTTCTTGTATTAGTTCTATGATTAGAAGTTATAGTTTAGTAGTCGATATTTTCGAGTCATATGGTGTTGCACAACGTTTGGTCGGTCCAAAGCCACGTTTGACATTACGCATGAGATGGGCTGAGCGAAGGACATCCCCTTCTAAAAGTGGACGCGCATTCGCCTTTAAGTCGTCAACAGGACACCGTCGAAGTTATCGAAGTTTACTTTTTTGTTGTTGTCACAATTCTACATCTTAGATTTGCTTCTGATTATAGTGTTATTGAACCGAGTTAATACTGCGTTGCGCGGTCCATCTCAGAATGCTGGACTGACGACCGGACCGAGGAATGGCATCGGCTGTGTTCGAGGGCACGTCTCTGGTCAACATGTACGTCAAGGGCTGCTGGGTTAACGGTATCCGTAGACTCGTCATTAGCCAGCGCGGAGAGGAAGAGGAGTTCTTTGAGATCAGAACCGAGTGGTCTGACAGGAACATTTTGTATTTGCACCGGAGTTACTCGGATCTGGGGAAATTATTCAAAAGACTTGTTGAGTCGTTCCCCGAGGATAGGGGCGAGCTGACTAAGTCTCCGCTGTTAGAAGGTTTGTATAAACATTACAACAACCAAATAGAATACCATTGGAATAGTATGAATGTACAGCATTCAAGGAATATGCTATCCTATTATAGCTCTGCTTTCATACATGCAGTCTGCTGTGCAAACAGTTATGTTCATTATTATGTTTCTTTAAAAAGGAACATATTAATGGCGCTTCATACGTCAATAATTAACAGTTAACAATAATTAACAGAGTCCACCATGAGATCAATTAGCTGCTTTGCACGTGTTTCGCTATCAGTGTTGGGTAGTAACGAGTTACTTTTAACTTGTTACTGTAATAATATAACTTTTTTCAGTAACTAGTATAACAAATTACTTTTTCCAAAACGGTAATTTTATTACAAAATACTAATAAAAGTAATTATGCATTACTGCGTTACAAGAACAATATCCCCCCCCCTCCAGGGTACAATTTGTATATTTGACTAGTTCTTAACACCACAGTATAGTAATGTCCTCAACTCTATTTCATTCCACTTATATAATCAATTAAATGAATCATAATCTGTCCATGAAGCCTACCAGACAATTATAGTTATATTTAAGGCTATAGGGATCATGGCACAATCCAGTTTTTTCAGTCCTGATACCGATACAGATACCGGCACTTTTGGTATCGACCGATACCGAGTACAGATCCAATTCCAGTGTTAAATTAAATTTTATGGGAATTTGCAAATTAAATGACAGCCAATCTCTATTTTAGGAACTAGATGCTTTTTATAAACCTGCTGCTGATAGTGTGGCCTGTTAGACATGGTTGATGCTTGACAGTAGACCTACGCGTGTAAATTAATTTAATTGGATCAGCCCCATGGATCGGTTACTACTGTCCAATTGTCACCGATCCCGATCAAACTATTTAAGTCAATATCGGACCAATTTACGATCTCAGTATGGTATCGGTGCCATCCCTCTTTAAGGTAATTTTATGTTTTTACATCAACATAACCAGCTCGTCAGGTACGGCGTAGCGTCACCCGCGCCTCTATAATAATGTTATAGTTATTTGCATATGTCAGTGGGCAGTGTCTGCTTGCTACAAGTGGCACATAGCCATACCCATCGAGCTGGTGGGCATCTTAGACACCACAATGAAGGCATTGGCATTGCCAACTGAGTGTGTTTTGCGTTCCCCTTTGTCTCTGCCCACTGAGCCCTATAAAGTGAGTTTGGGAAACATCTCAGTAGCAACTGGGAGGCATTGCTTGCCTCGCGTTGAGCGCATTTAACCAGAGTTGTTGACATTGCTTCGCGCAGTAAGTTGCATTGTGGGAGGAGGAGATGCTTCAGACCCCTGACGAGTTCTGTTCTCTCCTTCCTGCCCCGAGTAGCTGAGATAGAAGGAAGTGAGATCAGCGTTAACACTCACAGGCGACCTGACTGACTCACTGGGCTCATTTTAGCAATCTCATTCCCCGGATGTGCTGACCAGTTTATACCCACAATGATTCAATATTACGTTTACGTCTCTTAATTGCCACTGGGAAGGTCCGTATAGAAAACATCTCCAGTTGACTTTGCTCTATAGTTTCTGGACTAGCTGGTGTTTTTCTGTTACTGTGCTGTGCCTATGGCAACGGCCGAGGCCTTCAAAACCTTCAGACTGATGTCACGAAGAGAGTGAGACAGACTGCCCGGGTGACGCACACACACACACACACGCACGCACGCACGCACGCACGCACACACACACACACACACACACACACACACACACACAGACGACTGAGAAAAGATCGGAGCCTCCTATATTTAGTTCCCTGTGGTGGTCTGAGTGTAAACGCCCTCATGTGACTGTGCAGCGAACGTGGAGGAAGATATCTCTCATATTCTGTGTTCTCCAGTGACGTGGGCACTAGTGGAATGTAGACTACAGCAACACGTGTGAGTGTGTGAGTGTGTGTGTATAATAATAATAATAATAATAAATGTTTATGTCATACAAGAAGCAGCTCAAAGTACTTTACAGTAAAAAAAGGGATAAAAATACCAAACAGTAAAATGAAGGATTAATACATAACAAGACATTACATGTTAAGAACAGGGATAAACATCTATTTGACCAAAGTTAGTATATATCTGCTGTGTATTGAACACAGTGAGATTGGCCTATAGATCTGACAGATCTGGCTATATTGTTTAAGATAATACACTCTAGGCAGGGCTGCTCGATTATGGAAAAAACTGTTATTTAGGTCAATATTGAAATCACAATTATTTTGTTTTGGAGAAAAAATTGAAATCATGATTAAAATTTGATTAAAGGCACAGGCCTATCTAGATCAGAACCTGATCAAAACAAAAGCACCTTCAGAACACACTTCAATGCCATAGAGTGCTCTCTCAGAAGCTCTGCACATTGAAAACACATTTCCAAGACTGGGATAGTGTTGTGTGGTGCGGTCTGCACCACTTTGTTTGTGTTTTCAGCACACACACACACACACACACACACACACACACACACCGAATGGGCAGCTAGCGATCCGTGAAGAGATATTTGTTTTGACAAAAAGTGCATTAGCTTACAATTGCTGACTATGCCTTTTTTATCATTGCTGGTGTTAATATTGACAATATTCAAGTTTTTATAAAAATCAGCATTTTATGTCCTGAAAACAGAACTACACGTCGTATCTGATAAAAATCACCACAGGACCTGGCTAGTTTATAGCGGTACACTCTCCCCACTTATAGGTAATAATTTCAAATGTTAATGGGGGTCCCCCTCTCTGCCCCTCCCCTCCCCTCACTCAGCTCCTTGATTCATTTTTCAATGTTGCAGTCGGTGGAATCAGGCTCATCGCTGCATGGGGTGCACTTTAAGAAACATTATGTTAAAAACATGTTAATGTTAATGTTTTCAACAGGGGTCTGAGCCTGAGCCTGAGCCTGTTCTCATCTACTGTGTATCATGGTACTTTGCCCGATGATTTATGGCAGTTTATGGTCTTGTAGATGAAATTAGTGATAGTATTCGGTTAATAACAACAATCTTTTGCTGATTTAAGCTTCTCTCTGCCTGAGTTTATAAGGTTGCTGTGGAATAGCTGTTGATTACGACGTCTGATGCCTGTTTAGATTATGTGCAGACCATCTACTTCCCCTTGTATAATTGGCTCACAACATGTCACTTCAGCTGATAGATGATGTTGCATCGTTCTACTCCGTGTGGTTTTTTAACTTTGCACTGAGAAACAACAAATGCAGTTACAATTCTGTGGTGTTCACCAAGCGTACCTTTTAAGCTCTTATTATTTTATCACTGTGGACGTTGGTTCACATAAATAACAATGTTACATTATGTTCGTGTGTGTGTGTGTATTGATTAGGTTGTTGTGCATTGTGATAAATAAATAACAATTAGGCCATTTGGTGGATCTTTATACAACGTGGACTAAGGATCTAGAAGAGGTTAAACCTCATTACTCAGGGATGCTTACAGACTGACCAACTCCGTCCGGGCCTTAAACCAACAACTTTCAAGCTGGGGGTGAAACACCCTGACCACTAGACTATCCTGCCTGAATGAACCAAATGAGACATCATTGCTCCAACAGTTTTACCTGCAGGTTAATCCTTGGTTGCACATGGGTTCCGCCATATGTCTCCAGGTTTGACCAAATTAGGCATCTTTAAGTACTTTGCTCAGGAAACAGGGGGCATGAGTGGGCATAATGACTCACAGTGGGAGGACCACCGTAGGCACGAAATGGTGTCAGGAAATGTGCTTTTCAGTGTGGAAATGGAGGAAACATACTTAGGGAAAATTGTTGTGCTTTGCTCTTGCTGCTACGCATGGATGTATTATGTTGCTAAGCAAGTAGAAGCCATTTTGGGTCATTCTTCTAATCATGGTTGTTATACCACTGATGCAAACAAATATAGTTATTTACTTTAAAGTTTGATAAAGTAAATGTTCAAGCTAATGCTGCAGCTAGCTAGCTAATGCAACAGAAATATATACACTGGCAATATTGGTGAAGTTTGCTTTCACATTTTTTATCATAGTGGTGAATAAATAGGCCTAACGCGCTCCCTTTTGGCCCAAAGGGCTCACTCTCCCACTGGTCTTCAAGGCAGAATAGAACGTTGATTCCCTGCCTGTGTCCTGCGTTCGTCATCTTTCGTTGTCCAGGACAACAACCCTGTACCTTTAATATAATCATTATTATAATTGAAGCCTAACTTCTCTCCAAGTGAGCAGTAGCAGTATTCGTCACCGACAACAAGTGCCATCTTGGTCTTTACGGGACAAGCACGTCTTATTAGATAGACGAATGTGATCTCAAGGGTGTGTAAGGATGGTGCAGACTTGAGTGAGTGCATTGTGATGAGTTAAAGGTCTATTGCAACAAATATCTCCTCACATTTCGCTATCTTATCGTTCTCTGTGAGTGTTGAAAAAATAATCAGATACTTCTACACAGCTCCGTAAATAGGAACATAAACAAAGTTGTGAGCACCGCTCATATCAACAAAGTCGTAGCACCTCGCTTTGCTTCACAAGTCGGCACCGCGGAGCGATAATATTTTGATTTGAGATCGAAGTTTACAAGAATAACTGACCCTGCCTATAATATCCCGACCACGCTTCACAAGCCCATAGCAGTGATGTCATCACTTGGAGATGTTATACATGGATGTCATCTCATATTCTCTCTCCGCTGTGGTTGTTTAGAGCCCCACTAACACTTACATGGGACAGAACCACGTCAGTGTGGTGGCTTTGCATGAGTAATGGGTCAGCCGTTTTCACCCCTACTCGCGCTCGAATGAAACGCAGACCGTCTTCCCGGCCGGGTTGGCGGACGATCACAAGTGTTGCTCTGTAGCTTCTTGTCTTCTATGGCTGTTATTACCCTCTACTGTTATTACTGTTATTAAACCGCTCTCTGTGTTGGCAGCTCACACTGTGTAATATGGGCCTGTGTGCTTGATTTAGTGCCAGTTTTAAATAGACTATTATAGTCTACTCTGGGAAAATATCAGGGGGGCCTTTGTAAATTAAAAGGTTACTGTGTTCTTCAGATTGCTACAACCTTTTGGGCGAGTGTGATTGAATACAGTATGCAGTGTCTTGTATAGATAATAGTGTGGTAGTGGAAAAGGTCATAGCAGTTGCTCTTTGTTATGAGTAGTGCATAGTTTGCCATGCATTCCGTATCTTCGCAAATCTCACTGCAGTTCCATAGCCAGAATTCTATACACTATTATGTATTTGATGCACTGTATGTATCATGTGTATTGCAAAATGTCATGGTTGTCTTATAAGGAATGTGATTCCCAGAACCAATAACAACAAGAACAACTGAATAACAATCAATAATGTATGTGTTTCAGGGCTGGTGAAGATAAAAGACACCAGTGACATTGAGATGAAGCTAAATGAAGTCGAGAGAATGCTAAAGAGCGCCATCAACATGCCATGCAAGGTCGGTCAAATGACCCCTATAGCATCAACATCATAGACAAATTAGCCAATCGTTTGCTTTATAACTGCTAAGCATTAGCCTCCTTAACCAATCGTTTGGATGCACTGATGCAAGACATCTGATTTGACCCGCGATTGCAAGCAGTTTTTATGTTCCGATCACCATTGGGCAGTTATGACTCCTCTTCATACATTTCAATACAGTCTTCCTAATAACTGCCCAGAGGCATTTCAAAGATGGCTACCGAATGGACTTGCCTATAAGGACTTTGATGTTACTGTACCAGTATGTTACTAACAAAGTACTCTGAATATCGGCCTATTTATTGATTTGTTTACATTTGACCAATTGATTACGTAAAAAACATTGAACACCAATGTGACAATAATAGACTATACTTACACAATGTGATTTATCTAGATTATGGTGTAGAGCTAATCGCACGCGGCCCCTTCTCAGTATTCCAGGTCAGAGGTTATGCTGACGTTCTTCGAGCGGTCTCCGCTGGATCAGGTGCTGAGGAATGACCGAGTCCACAGAATACAGCCTTGCTTTCAGAGTGCCGTCAAGATATCAGGTAGTGTTCCAGTAGTAGTGAAGCACAAACCTGGGCTGTCCCGGCAACAGCCACTGCTGTTCTGCACAATCGCCACTTTCTGCCAGCCTCAGTGTCAAACGGCTGATGTGACCTTCTCTGCTTCCTTTTAGAGATCATGCGTTCAAATGGCTTCTGTCTGGCCAATACCGAGACTATCGTGTTTGACGAGAGCCTTCCACATGACAAGGAGAGGCCTTCATCTACAGATTCTGGAGAACATACGTGAGTATTACCTGTAATATATGACTAATATTACATTACTGTACAGTTATACTGCTAGCCATAGCCGGGCTATAGCTGGTTATAGTACGCTATGCTAGTATTATGTATTAG
The DNA here is from genome assembly GCA_026546735.1 of Forbesichthys agassizii. Lineage (NCBI taxonomy): Eukaryota > Metazoa > Chordata > Actinopteri > Percopsiformes > Amblyopsidae > Forbesichthys > Forbesichthys agassizii. The sequence goes on along the minus strand of JAODLL010016611.1, from coordinate 21,536 downwards.
TATGTGTTCCAAAAATATGTAGCGCTTGTGTGAGTGCTTTCATGTGGGTGACATTCCTTGAGTATGAGCCATTCCTAGGCCTCTCCACCCCCATGCACACAGGAAGCGTCTCTTCCTTCCATGGGTGTGTATGGCCTGAAACATAAACGGAACATGCAGCTCTCTGTACTTAACGCAAAGCAAATAGAAGAAGTTTTAGATTACGCAACCTTTCATGAAGGAAAGTGTGGTCACCTTTCAGCTAAGATAAATCCCCTGTCAGATGCAAGGGGAGACAGTCTTGGGGAGTCGAGCATGGCTCTCACATGTGAGAGGCGGATGCGTTTTTCATTGTTGTTTTTCTTGCACGGTACAGCTTAGTTCACAATCCATTTATATCTAACATTAAAGGTATAGGCAGCTATTGTAAGATGAACAGAATATACGTTTATATCCTTAAAACGCCTCCTTTACCAGGGAGACTAAGGCCGTAGCGTCTGTTGCTAGGGCCTTATAAGGCTTTACAGTAGCTTACCAGTGTAATGTGTGGTGGTGCGTTACAGGTACGATGATGTGGCAGAGTTCATGCCGGTGGAAGAGGACCTGTGTGAAGAGGAACCAGAGGCCTATGTCACCAACCTGTCCTACTATCACCTGGTCCCGTTTGAAACCGACATTCTGGAGTGACGAGCATCACGCCGGCCGATTGAATGGCGCTCAGACGCCTGTTACAGAGAGTGATGTCCAGCGGTGACTCCATCTGCTCCAGGACACTGGGGCACTGCTAATGCTAGCATCTTTGCAAGTTAGTAAAGGATGTACATCACTGCCGGGATGAAGCTTTCCCCACTGCCTGTGAAGTCACCACCGTGCCTCGTGTTTAACCTCACCTTAGCGTCTTGAGTGGAGACAAGGTTGGATTGTGTAGAGAATGTGTTTTTCTCTGCTGCTTTTTTGCTGTGATGTGGCGACAAAGAGCTGCCTTTGTGGGAATGCGCTGTGTCATGATGAAGCCTTTTGGATAATAGCGGTGGTTTTACGATGCTCTCACAACCAGCATTCACGAGCATTAGTGTCTGTGTCACACCAGCTTACAGCGTGAACAGTAGCTCATGCTGTGACTCTGTGTCACCAAATTGTGACTCCGAACACTTGCTTTGTTGTGAATTATATCATGATGTTCTGTTTTCTTGTTATTTCTTTAACCAAGAGGGCATGATTGAAGTGTAACTGGAATGCATGGGATGCAACAAACATGAGCGGAATGTAGCAGTACAACACCTAATTCTGATTGGCTGAAAAGATATACACATTTTTTTAAAACTTTTTATATAATTTTGTATGAAATGTTACAAGGAACATGTTACAAGGAACATGTTACATCTAGCCCAGTGGACTATTCTGTATTTATTACGTATTAGCAGCAGCATAATGTTTTTATTTTGTTAACAAGTCAACCAAATACTGACTGAGTATGTTTGCTATATTATCATTACACAACTGTAATGCTGTAATGTGATTTGATGAGACTGTTACCGAGGAGGAGGTTATATTATATAAATAAGATAGAATGTCATTTTTTAAACAAATCACTTTCAGAGTCAGAATCAAATTAATGTGCTGGAATAATGGGAATTATTTAGTTACCCTCTAAGGAAAAAGAATGCTCTTGTTTGTGTTGTTATACATCTCATCAATTATGGTGTAAAATGAAAAGAAAGAAAAGTATCTCAACTGGCTGCATTGTCAGTGAGTGTAGACCTTTATTTAAAGAAAACAAATGACCACACTGATAAACAATGTATGTAATATGCTAATATAGTTCATGTAATTTCTTTATGTGTTATTGTTGCAAATAGCAGTGGTGGCCAATCATGGACCTTGAATTGTAGAAGGATTCCTGTAGTTAAGCGGCACATAGCTTGATTGAAAAACAAAAGTCACAATACATAATTGTTTAGCTGTAAAGATACCCAATTGAGTTAAAGTTTTGACAGCCTTGTTCTAATACAAATTAGACCTTTGTTTTTTTTAAGATTTCAGTTGGTTGTTTTTCTGGGCACTCAGTCGGTCATGTCTGAGAACTTGGCACATGAAGCTATAGGCCTCCACAGGAATCTGGTTAGCAACACAGTCATGCTTGCCTTTCACCCCGTGAGAAAACATCCTTTCTTATGGTGTGAAACTTTTGCTTTCTACTCTAAACCCTGAACGGTGTGACGAGCACATGATATTGCTATTCAAGCATATTGTTTTGCTTTTGAGTTGTTAGTTAATTAAAGGTCTGGTGCACTTCACCGGTTTTCATTTGTTTATTCAGGAATGTGTTCATGTGAAATCTGATGTAAAGGCAACTCATAATATTTTAGGAACTGCAACCTCTAAAAATAGTGTAAAATTGATTCAATTAACTTAAATGTTACAAACTACATTCCCTTCTATTATGTTTGTGAAACTGAAAAGAAATATATAATGTCCATTATTTTCTAAACAAATAAAATATTTTTATTTACCATTTAAAGAAGAATTGCATAGCTGGCATATATACAATACATACAGCACAATATTAGGGTAAGTCGCTCAGGTTGACTTGTGTCCTATATTGCTTTCTTAGAGGGCCACCTTGTGGTAGGCTAAGAAAACATTTGCTAAAGTGAATGAATTAGTGATGTGATATGAAGTAATCGTATATAAAACAGATTAAAATGAATAATTATTTGTAATCCTTGATTGTTTAACTATGGGTAAGCCCATTCGTATACTATCTTTTTTTTTCAAGAAGACTGCGGACCAAAAAAGGCATAAGGCGTATAGATGGAACATAGTAAAACATACAATTCAGGCAGACGTTGTTTCTGTCTTTCATAGTATAGTTCATAACTTTAACTTAGAGTTCAGAAAAGCACGACGTAGATATAGCCTGACAGTTTAAAAAACGTAATATATTAATTTAATCGATCGATTCAATGGACCCTGTACTCAACGCTCAGGATGCTGCGTAAAGCCAACACGCATGCGTGGAGGAGTGTCAAGCTTCAGCAGACAGATTGTGCTGATTTCCTGGTGTTCTCACTCGAAGCGATGGCAGAAGTGAAAGCTTCTCTAATTTGTACAGGTATTTGTACTTCTCACACTATGCTATCGAACGAAATACTTTATAGTTGAACAATTGCAAATTAGCGCGACCGGTTGAGAAAGCTGCTGTTATTGTAAATGTAAAGCAAGCCAGTTAAGTTAGCTAGGATTGCAGCATAGCTGGTGATGCTTCAGTCATAAGGCTGGAAGCTGGATGCTGCCACAATCGCAAGCTGTCGTAGACATAATAATATGTGATACTTTAAATTATGTTTCCCCTGCCATTGCAGCTTTCATGGCTTTCGTAAGTTCAACGGTGCTAGCAGTTGTCGAAGATCTGGATGATTCGTAAGTGATGCTTTCTTCATTTTCCGCAGCTTCCTGATAATTCGCGCTGTAAAGTAGCAGCATTTTATTAGTGACAGTCAAAACCTATCGATGCGCGGTCCAAGATTATTACACAAAAATGCACTTGTAATGGGTCTGTAAATAAAGCATTATGCTGAAGTTGTGCGTTTTCTCTGAATTCCCACCATTGGCCATTGAACATGTACAAATTATAGCCTAGTTATAAGATAAATCTAGTTATTATAGTTATAATATAATAACCATATTCCAAGTCTAAATAAATAAGACGTATCATGCACAGACAAAGTTACATATTGCAAAACAAAGTAGGCTATATTCAATCTTTTTCATTTGACATTTTGTTATGTTATTTTTTACAGTGCTTTGTTCTATTTATTTGAATATACTGTATAACAGATTGTTTGTGTTTCTCTTGAACAGATTCAAAGACAACAGAGTAAATGATGTCTGGCTGGTTGATGTGAGTTTGGTATACCGCACACAACATGCTGGGTTGGGTCAAATAAGGCCTTGTTGACATGAGTCTCAACAGGGGGGTTAGTGTTTGGTCAATAAGAAGTCATGCATGCCTGGAATAGCCGAGGGGGCATGGGGGAGTGTGGGAGGTGTGGTATGGGAATCTGTATGGATGTTAGTCAAATCTATTGTAGCATTAACCAGTTTTTATAGGGGAAGCTAGTTTGGGAGAGGGGAAGCCATGGATTTAACGCACACGCACTCACACACACACTAGCATAGTACAATATTGTAATACACACACATGCTCTCAATTATACAGTTTGGCTTGATGAGATGACATCAAATCTAATAACAGGTTATCTGTTTATGTCGTTGTTAAATGTATGCCTACAGAATGATTTGCGCCAAACATGACCTTGATGACGTAGTTGTGCTTTGACCTTTGTGATCTCTGCAGTTCTACGCCCCGTGGTGCGGATACTGTAAGAAACTGGAGCCTATATGGCACGACGTGGGGGCCGAGTTGAAAAGCTCTGGGTCTCCCGTCCGCGTGGGCAAGATGGATGCCACTGCATATTCGGGTGAGGGGTATTGGGGGAATACAACTTTTAGCAATGCCGGAGACATTATGGAAGGGGCAGACCACTTGAATGGAACTCTATGGGAGAAGTCCGTAATTGGGGGGCGACGGCTTTTCAAGCCTTATTTTGTCAATAACCCCCTAGACTTATTAATAGATAGACAGAGGGAAAGAAGTCTTTGCTCATTGTGGCAGTGAAACACAAGATTCAAAAGAGTCGTGTTTTTGTACTGTTATAATTATATATATATATATATATATATATAGGCATGTTTTGTTTAATATTTAGCATTTACTATAAAAGTAGGATCGATGTTCGTTGTGCTCGCTAACACATCACATCGGCTGTTTCTCGTGCAGGAGAATGCACGAGCATAGGACTGTCGCATGACAAATATTAGTCCAAACTGGCTTTATTGACATTGTTAGAGAACATCTATGTACGAAAGCACCATATGAGCAAATAGTGGCACCTGGAAAAAACGTACCTGAGCAGTAAAATCGAAAACGAATTTATGAATGGGGTGTGTATTGCAACTGGTTCTTCTGGCTGCAGCACGTCCAGTCCCCACAAGTCACGGCTGCTTCAAGCCTAGAGTCATTGTGTGCATTAGCAAGCTTGCTGCCGCGCGTGTGTGTGTGTGTGTGTGTGTGTGTGTGTGTGTGTGTGTGTGTGTGTGTGTGTGTATTTACACCGTATATTTTGGTTTTCCCCACCTCACACATGCATATTATGTCAATTATACAATAGTTCCTATTGGCTGGGTTACTTAGCATTGCCTGATACAAATAAGATCTTCTTTATTAATATTTAGTGTTGGGGATTAACGTGGAACATCTACTACTTAATCCATTGCTCTTTTACAATATTGTTTTAATTGTAAATTAATTATTGTAACTGCATACATTTACAAATGGTATTTTATAATCAGATTTAGAGTACACAAATGTCTTGACTCAAGATTACACTTAGTTTTGACTGCTTGTTTTTCTATTTTGCAGGAATTGCATCAGAGTTTGGTGTTCGGGGCTATCCTACAATAAAACTGTACGTATCTGCTATACTGATTATAAAAAAAAACTACAGAATAGAGTTATGATATATATATAAGTATAGGCAATTGTGAATATATCTGGCTCTTTGAAAGTAACCTGGCCATGGCCACTCCCTGATATGATTTAGGACATCATGGTTTCCATTTTAAATCGCATCATATTAAAAATCACTATAAGATTTGTAATTAGGCTCACAGTTAGTTAAAGTAAAGTCATTTTCTCATCAAAAGCACTTGTTGGATCATGCATCAAGTTGAAATAATAGGTTAGTTATTTGTTTCGTCTGCATTATTATAATATTATAGATAATATTTACTGGATGTTACACATACAACAAGCACTATTTCCTCTCCTGTGGGGTTTGGCCTGTAGAGATGCCTTCAGGAGGGTTAGTCAGATGGGAATCAGGTGTTGTTATTACCTACCAAAGGGATTCATAACCAACTTCATAACCAGACAAAATGTGTTCACACATTTTGGACACATTAGCATTATATTTTTAATTAAATTGCACACTGCTAATGCAGTATACGGTACATCTCATAGCCAGTGAACGAGAATGGTGCTTCTCAATGGCTTTTACAATAATGCAATACATATGTTTTTCAGATAAAACACAAAAACCTCATAATTAAAATATGTTTGGCTGATTGTCGTGTGTGTGCGCACACACGTGAAGCATACATGTCTTCCAAGCTGTCAAACTGTACTGAGCTGTTTTAAACTGAACTGAAACTTCCATATCCTTATGATGAAGTATCTTTTGCGCCCCCCCCCCCACCACAAATTTTTACGATGAGAGATTGAGGGGGAACGCCAGCTGTTACAGTAAACAGCAGAAGTCTTGGCGACTTGATAAAATGATCATCAAGCATAACAATATTTCCTCCATCATTTATTTTTATTTTCTTATGCACTTAACCATTCATCAGCAGAACTTTGTAATGGGGCCTCCTGCTCAGTTTCATCAAGCTGGTTTGAGGATCTGCCGCCGCATCGCGACGGGGCTTGTCACATTAACGGCGCTCGTAGCGAGTGATGAAACGCTCCTCAGAGGCACCTTCCCTCGCTGACAGAGAGAGAGAGAGAGACTGATTTAGATTCATATGCTCCCTCCAGGTTCATTAGCCTATGTATGCGCTGATGCAACCCCACCTGGTAATAATACGTACATGTTGGACTGGCACTGTGACTCCAGCAGCGATCAGCTGGGACATGTCTTTCTGTTTTTGTACTTGAAGACGTGATCGTTTAAAGCTGCGCAGAACACGTGTGATGTTTCACACGTCAACAAGCTTTCTGCAGAATGACTGACTGACTGTACATGTTAAGATTTAAATGATGCTCTTATCCTAATTTGTTTCAGGCATGGCAAATAAATAATGGTCTATTACTGAAAGTACACCTCATTTAGAGAAAAGATGGTACCGCCAACAGACCAAGTTGTCCTATTCAGCATTAAATAGTCCAAAAAGTTGGCATAAAAAACGTATCTCGCGACTGGCACTTGTAGAGTGAAAGTGCTTCTGTAATTGATATGACTGTAGTCATATAGTTTGCTTTTAGCTTTGGTAGCCTGCCATGTTTTTTTTGCAATTGCCTTCCCCCCCTTCCCACGTGTCATCAATCTTCAATATTGGTGTAAAAAACAGACTGGCACTAAGTGGTAAAGTAATGAAGTAATAAAATTGTCTTACTTGTATTTTACTCCCTCTCTATTCACCTGCTTAGGCTAAAGGGTGATCTTGCCTATAATTACAAGGGGCCCAGGACAAAAGATGACATCGTTGAATTTGCCAACAGGGTTGCAGGGTAAGTCACAGGATTCTCCTTTAATGAAGTACTTCACTTATCCACATGGGGGCAGTGTTGGCACCGGGGGGTGTCAAGGCTGACTTGGCATGCGTAGTATTAATTTAAAGCAACAGATTGTGTGGTGGGGCTGCCATGAAGTATGCAGACATTATCTGTCACGGCTCATTAGGCTTGTCCCTCACAGCTTCTAGTCAGATCCACTGTGTCAATTGATCCCAGCAGATGTCATACTCCCTTAGAAGGGAGCTTAAAAGCCATGTCTGGGAACACTGAAATGGAACGCTTGCTTTTTGATTTGAACCAGGGACTGCAACTTTGTGCATCACCACTAGGTGGAGCCCCAAGTCAACAGTTAACACCAGAGTGGACCGTTATTATTGCCTGCAATTTCCAACTGAATTCACGCCTATCTGATCTTCAATATAGATTCCTGGATAAACATTGAAGCACTGTTGCTGGTGTTATGCCCTCCTCTCTACCCCCTCTCCACCAGGCCAGCGGTTCGGGCTCTCCCCAGCAAGCAGATGTTCGACCACATGATGAAACGACACAGCGTGCTTTTCGTTTATGTTGGCGGAGAGTCTCCCCTAAAAGTAGGTACCACCCCCTTCTGCCGCGCAGCCGGGCGCCGGTTTCTCCCCCCCCCGCTCGCTGCCTTGCATCTCCTGACTCATCTCCAACGTGTGTTTGCTGTGCTTCAACACTGGGGCGCATGGCGGGGGTCTCAGCTAAGGCCCCAGGCCTGCGTGTGTCTGTGTGTGTGTTTTGCTTTTCCCTCTCAACGGGACCACCTGCGTAAGAATTCATACATGATCTACCATCAGTAATACAACTTCTTGCAATAACAGTACTGTAAAAGCCTTTCTGAAGAAATAACAGTGTATACTGTATATATAATAATAATAATACATAAATAAATAAATATATATATGGATGTTCTGTCACGCAGCCACTTTGACTGGGGTTGTCGTGACGCTAAAACTGTTGTTTCATCGGGGCGCGTGCGATGCAGTTCCATTATAAGTGCTGGTGACACAGGCTTGACAGTTAGACAGACATGCACGCACACACACACACACACACGCACACGCTTATTGAAGGCTTGTCTGCTGTTCCCTGTTGCAGGAGAAATACTCCGACGTGGCCACGGAGCTTATCGTGTACACTTACTTCTTCTCGGCGATGGAAGATGTCTTGCCAGAGGTACTGTGGTGTTCAGAATACAAAGTGTCTGTCTGTCGGTTGGTTGGACGTTGTCTCTATTAAATTCTGACACGATAAAATGGAAAAGCATCAAACATTTTATATTCATACGACATCGGTGGGGGCTCCTTCCCTCCAGATGTAACATTACATTTTATGACACCAGCCGATATTTAACATTCATGCATTGAAAGAGCGGGCTGTGAGTAGCGTCGCTAACGCAGTCAAAATGCTGAGCCGTCATCAAAGCGTGCGTGCGCGCCTCCTTTTGCTACAGTTTCCCGCTGCCTGCAGACGCGTCCAACATCCTTCAGGTGCTCCTAAATGAACGCAAAGCTTGCATTGCGTTGTGTAACGTGTGTTTTATAACATGCGTTTTCCTCCTCCAGTGGGTGAAGCTCCCGGAGCTGCCGGGCGTCGTGGTCTTCAAAGACGGCGCCTACTTCACGTACGACGGTGAGCGTGGCTTTAATGTGGCTTCCACGAAACCGCCCCCTTTCACGCCAGCTTTGCGTTGGCGTATCAACCTACAAACCAGATTGGTTGGGAGTTAAGAACCTTGAAAGTTTAGTGATATTTAGGCCAGTGCTTCCCCCCCCATCCCCTTACCCTCCTCATTACATTCTTCTTCTGCTGTGATGTTCTTCCCAGCTTTGTTCTTCCAGTTCCCAGCCCTTCCCTTTCATCTCTTCCACCACAATGTGTTTCTGGTGGGCCTGGCACGCCACAAAGCTCCCTGCTCGACGCCCAGCTGTTGTCTGTGGGGTCGGGCCAGTGCTTCATCTCGGGGCGGACATGCGCATCGAGGGCTGGGCGGGTCGGGCGGACCGACCGCTTTGGGGTGCCGGAGACGGCGTGTTGGTCCCAAGATAGTCTCAGCCTCTCCTGCCCATTAGCACTACGTCACATAAGCAACTCTGTGCTGATACATAGACCACTGTAAACTCAACAGCACTTTCAGGAAGTGAGGAAGTTAATTTGTATTGGCTACTCACAAGTGTGTATCCTTAATTCCGACGCTAATGGGTTGTTTATATTTCACTTTTATTCAAGCAGTAACCGTAGCCTACTAATTTAACATATTTACAAGACCTGCGAAGAGGTTTCTCAGCAAATTCCTCAGATTAACGTCTGACTTGGTCATTGAGTTATATAGTTGTTCATAATGCATATCATTCAAAATAGTAGGCGTGTCTTGACGTCTTGCATTGGTCCCAGATTTTCCGCAGGTAAAGGCTGGCTCTGCGAGACTAGTCCCAAGGTAACATGATTGCAGCAGGACAGTATGCAGTGATGTGTGCAAGTCAAGTAAATGCTATTTATATAGCCCTTAATCACATGACCGCCTCAAATGTTGCAAAGGGCCACATTTCACATGGAAACAAACGACACCCCATTAATCTGCTCCTCCCCCTGGGCATGGAAAATGTCAGTTTAGTCAAGCGTGAGATGTAAACGGAGATCCCATGCTTCCTGGAACACCTGGATTACCTGGTGATAACGGTTGATCTCTGTACGAGCCATGGTGAACCCATGGCAACAATTTAAATGTCCTGGAACATTCATCTATATTCCGGTCTTGTCACAGCTCCCCAAAACGGAAAACGTTGTCGTCTGAAAAGGCGTAGTTCTATTCAGGGTCACATTGCTGTTGTTTTATTGGATGAGAGCATTATGAATAGGCTGCTCTCCTTATGAGGAACCTGAGTCAAACAGTACCCCCCTCCCCCCTCCCAGTTATACTGCCCCTCCTTATCGATACAGCTCCCCCCTGCCTCCCTCCAGTGATACAGCCCCCCCTTCCTTATCGATACAGCACCAGTTCCCCCCTGCCTCCCCTTAGTGATACAGCCCCCCTTCCTTATCGATACAGCACCAGCTCCCCTCCCCCAACCACGAGGCCCGTCACGTCCCCTCCACTCAGCAGCGCGGGCGGGAGGCGGAAGCGGAAGCGCAGGGCGTCCAAGCACAGGGCCAGAACAAACGGCCCCCAGTAGTCCTCGTCGGCGCGGTTGGCCGCGCGGTGCACCGCCCGCAGCATGAAGCTCAGGCCGCGGCCGTCCGCCTGCCAGCTCACGCCCGCCTGCTCCGCCTCCCCGTTGCTCCAGGGACGACCGCCGGAGCTCCAGAAGCGCAGCAGCAGCGGGTCTCCGCAGCGCACCGCGATCACGAAGATGCCGTTCTCCCCCGCCGGCGAGTCCCGAAGCACGCGGATGCGCAGGGCGTCTGGGGCGGGCTGCGACGCCATGGCGACGAGAGGCGGGACGATGACGAGCGACTGCTTCAGGTCCTTGCAGGCGACGTCCAATTCAGTCCGTGAGGAATTGATGCTGGGGGTCTAGAAGATCCTTCTGGAACCTTTTCGGCTGAAAATAACAAGTAGTTTTCCTCTGAACAATGCCGTCGTCTGCGGTCCAACGCATGTGGTCTGTTGGCGATGGTGTGTGTGTGTGTGTATCTCGAGAGGGCTGGTCCAGTTATCTATGTTAAACTTTGCATCTAGATGCTGCACACCATATAAACATTTCCATAGATTAGTTTGGCACTGGGCACGTGCCTTCGTTTGTTTAATGATGTAACCTGTTCATTAAAGACCCAGTCAGCGGTTTGTGTAGCCGCGGGGAGCAGGAAGAATTATTTTATGCGCTTGGGGTGGATTCTAAGACATTCTCTCTCCAAACAAAGCATCTCCCTTTATCTAAATAATGTATGATATGTTTTATCAGCATTATGTCGAGTTATATAAAGCACCAGAGCATCCATTTTAAAGAGCTTGTCTTATGAAAAATTAACAAAGGTGAATAAAAAGCTACCACAGTTGAGTGGTAGCGAGTGCTTTGTTATCACCTTAAAGCTCTTACACAGTATCAACACTATTTTATCTATTTTATCTCTGTTTGAGTGTCCGTGGTCTACTCTGATCTCCTCTGTTCTTTCTTTAAACAGCGTGTGAACTTTTGTTTTGGTCTGAAATGCTTGTGCTTAGAGCGACATCTAGTGGCAGACAAGATTGTATTTGAGCCTTTAACACCGGTAGGTAATCCAGTCTTAGTGGACCTGATTTCTCTGCTGTAATGTTGTCGTGTTACGAATTCTGAAATAGGCACTTGGGTGCTACGTTGCTTGGCTGGTAAGTTGGCTTTATTGGTGGCTTTCTTGCCAAGTGCAAAGAGCTGCTTTCTAACACGTTTAACATCTTGTTAATGCACAATGGGCCTGTCTTATTTTAGAACCATTCATTGGTTTCTGGTTCGGCGTTCGCCACCAGTTGTCTGAATAGTGTTTGCACTGCAGCGAGCTGCTGTTTGCATGGCCCGTCACTGACAGGCTGATTAACTTTTCTCGGGTGTGACAACAAGATGAGATCCCACCTTGCTGGGTAAGGACGCAGAGGAGACAATTTGAGGCTGCGCGGTCAGACAATATTTGCATTGCTCGTCAAGTGTAATTGGCAAAGGGGATGAGTCGACCTCAATGACAGCAAGTGAGGAAAGGTTTGACGAAGGATTAATAATAGTGCTCAAGCCAGGTTCTTCAGAATTTGGCAAATAGCCAAAGATGTTGTCATTGCTAATCCTAAACATGTTCTTTCCACTTCATACAGCTACCCAAGTCAAGCTTATTTGTATATCTGTAAAGCCTTTTAATCACTCAAACAGCTCTCGTAGGGCAAACAACACATGCGCTGTCTCTTGTAAACAAAGCCCAGACCTCGAGCTTCTGTTCCGTTATCTCATAATGATCTCCAAACAGCATCGTCTTCCACTGTATTTACGTTTGCCGTTTTGTAGAGGGTCCTCGATGACGTCATTCACTTTCGTACTTGACACGTATTTGCTTTGGAAAATTGAGACCACTGCAGCAATTTCTCTGGCTTTACTATTTCTAATTGTATTTATTTATTTATTATATAATATTTGTATTTTGGCGTTTTTATAGTGCTTCATACTATCTACATAAACAGGATATTTATACTCTTATAATAATTGTGCAGTGTTCTTTTCTCCAGCACCGTATAAGACATTTAATAATACCATGGATGTATAACTGGATATGGGATATTAAAATGGCGCCCATCCATTTGAACTGTAACTGCTTGTTAGTCTCGGCCTCTTCCGTCCTTTAGCACTATGTCACATAAGCAACTCTGTGCTGGACGTCTGATACGTATACCCAGGTGAGCTTGACTGACTTTCCAGGAGTCTATATTAATTGGCTGTTAGCATTGTCAGTCAAGAAGTCTGTATCTGTAATTTCGGTGCGATGATAGTGCAGTGCTTAATTTCAGTTGTTAAGTGTAACCATAGTTACTAACCCTAACTACTTATCTATATATATATATATATATATAACAGATACATAATCCTCTGAATAAGTTTAAAGTCCGGCTTTGTCGTTGAGTCGGTCATGTCAATCAAAATACCTCTCCTCTCAAGTAGACGGAGCTTTGCCAGACTAATGGGAGGAGCTATCTGGGGTCTTGGGTCTTGGGGCTATCTGCCCCCAGACGTAGTACCGGCATCTGTCTTTATGGCCTCGCTCTCTCGCTCCCTGCTGTTGTCTTCTCGTTGCGGCTCCGCCTGGCCAGGCCCCCTGCAGGCCAGAGTAGGGATTGCAGGGGGCCGGGGCATGGCAGGCCGAGAGCAGCCCTGGTTTGTCTCAAGGTGAAGGGTTCTCTCTGCGGCAGCCAGTGGTTCATCAGCCTGCAGCATCGCAGTATGGGGTCCGCCCTCCCCCCAACCCCTTTACGCCACTGATGGAAAGAGAGAAGAAAGGCAGGCAGCTGACGGGGAGGGGAGGGGGGGAGAGGGCAGAGAGGAGAGAGAGAAGGGGGGGGAGAAGAGTTTGCTTTTTGAATGTCTGTCTGCCCAAATGACTCGAGTCAGCGGTCTTTAACGACGAGGCTGTTTTTTCTTGGCTTTTTATATTGTACGCCTCCAGCGGAGACACGCGCCGCATTCGGATCAGTCCAGCGCTAATGCTATTAAGCGCTTCGACCTTGGGATTCGGTGCCGGCGCGCCAGAGGTCGCAGGGGGGGCGCTTTTAAGCGCTGGATTGTAGCGGGGCTAGCGCGGGCCGGGCCCCCTGTGGGAACGCGGCTCCAGAACCATGTTAAAGTCATCAGCACTCTTGTAATTTCTGTAATGGCAGCGGAGAGGCCATGTTAACTTATTAACATGTCATAATGAGGTCCCGGGCTGCGCTTGACATCAATTAGGATCGCTCCGTGGCTGTTCTCAAGCAGGGAAGAATAGTTTAAGTTTACCAGCTCTCTCTCTCTCTCTTTCTCTCTTTCTCTGTGTCTGTCTATCGCTCTCTCTCTTTCTCTGTGTCTGTCTATCGCTCCCTCTCTCTCTCTGTAGCCGGAGGGCCTGTTTTCATGTTGTTTCCAGAAATAAGAAGAGTGTTTTGGTTCACACCCAGGAAACCATGTTGTTGTTTTTTTTGTTAGTTCTTTTCTTAAACATTTGTGTGTGTGTGTATTTATGTCCAGAAACGCTACAGTCCTGGTAATGAGGTCAGGTGAGCTTTGGTGTTCTGCCAGACAGCATCTCAGTGTCCCAGAAATAGACCACAATGTTATACTGTAGCAAATGGAAAAGTACTGGCTGCCTTAATATTTAAAACCTCTTTCTCTAACAGAAAATCCAAACAAACATTTCCAAGACAACTTTTCTTTAGCGCACGGCCCACCCTGGAAAGTCCGTATGTGTGCATCTACATTCCTGTACGTTCAGGCATAGCCCGTCCTCTGAGAGGCAACATTGCATTGGTACTGTTGTGAGTCGTTTAGCCCCGAAATAGCCTCGCTGAAGGCTCTGCCCAGAGGCAAGCCCCGCTGTCCAAACAGTCTCTTGCCGTGCTTCCATCTTCAAGTGACCCGTGTCAATACATTCTCTGCTTTTGCCGATTCAGTCCTCCTTAGAGAGCAAAACAAACCTTCTACAAACCAGCTTTCAATACAGTATTGAGCTTTACAGAGACCCCCCCCCTTCCGAACCCAAACCTCTCCAGACGCCACACTACTTTCTTATTGGATCTTCGCTGGATATTGTTCTTCTTAGCTTTCCCCATCTGTAAGATAATCTGCTTCTCTTGCAGAGTACGAAGATGGCAGTTTGTCGTCATGGGTGAATAAAGAGCGTTTTCAAGGATATCTTCAGATCGATGGCTTTACCTTGTATGAGCTTGGTGAAACAGGTGCAGTATTTACACTGAATATTATTTAAGCCTGTTAATTTAGCCTTCTTAATTAATCAGTTTATCCACTAATTATTTTTTTTACTAGATTTTTTTGATGTTCATTACCTGAGTGACAAAACCCTGAGTTTGTTAATTATATTCAGTTACAGCTGTATCAAACTGTCATGTAACAGAGGAGATGAGATTCTAAAATCCATTTAGACATCCCTGCATACGCCATTGATTTTATTTCTGACCACCAGGGGGCAGGCTGGCACTCTCATCAGCTGTAGCCCAAGCTTTGAACACACACACACACACACACACACACACACACACACACACACACGTGCGCGCACACACACCTTTCCACAACAGTTGTTTTATCATGGCCTATTTGTCATGTTAACGCTTTAGCTCCAGAGTGGCAGTAAAATAGATCCCTCTGCCATTAAGTGACCACTTGCTTCCCCGCTAAACCTAAGGAGAAAGCTTAAGCCGGCCTCGTGTTTGAGTGACGCCGGTGCCTTCTCTCCTTCTCCTTTGCCCTCTCGAGAGTCGATTGACTGTCTCCTCCAGGGCTTTTTATCTCCCTGCCATTGTCTCTCATCCCCCCCCCCCCCTTCCCCCTCCCTCCTCTCCGGTGCGCCGTGGCGATTCGTAATCCCCGGCCAACACCGCAGGCAAATTGGTGGCGATCGCAATCATCGACGAGAAGGACCCAACGGAGGAGAGCACAAGGTACAAAGGATAATGTGAAAATAAAGCCACGGATTCCCTGTAAATTACTAACGTATGCTTCCATGGTAACCGCTGCAGCGATAGTTTAAATGCAGTGCGTTTAATATTATATATATACATATATATATTAAAGATAAGGCGGCGGCCATTGTTTAGGTCTGCCCACTGATGGTGGGATTAAAGAGAGGCTGTGCTCAAAGGTATATGTGCCGTTTCACCCTCTTCTCATCTGCCTTTAGATTAAAGAGCCTGATTCAGACGGTGGCAAAGGAGCACAGAGAACATTTCAACAGGTAAGGTGTCAAAGGTGACTCTCTTTATCTGCACAGGAAGTGCATTTTCTTCCTGTGCGGCCGTCTGTCTGCTCGCCAGCTCGTTTACGCCCCCGTCGGGCCACGTCTGTTCATTGCGGAGGTAATTATCCAAAATGTCAGCCGCCCAGTATAGGTGTTCTTTTCAACTGTCAGTCACGTCTTGGTACGGTGAACTCCGTCGAGCGTTAATGTATGATTTTCTGATCTTTCGAAGGTTTAAGTGAATCACAACAGGAGATTGCTGGTTTGCACAATGTCCCCATCTGGTTAAACAAGTTTTGTTTATTGGCGAGAGCAGTTTAACATGACTTAAACGGCACAAATGGACAAGATTAGTTTGCCAGTACAGAATGTACCCACTGACGTAAAGAGAGAATATATTATGCAGCCAAAGCAAAACAACCTAATGTGTATACAAGAAGAACATTTAATTTGTAAACTTATAGCATTGGATGGACTCTCAGCCATGTACTTGGTTGGTTATTAAGAACTGCATTAAGGTCTGAAAGCGACTGATGTTTCACACTGCATTTAAATGCAAAGGTGTATCTGAAAGCACCTTGATCAAAGCGCCTCTGCCTCAGCAGGTGGCACCATTAGGGCTCATTGAATTAAACCGATCCATATCATTAATTAGACTCCTATCTGCCGTGCAGTTAGCTCTTGTTTTTGAAGTCTGGCTGAGATCAGAGCTGCGATATTCATTCGGCTTTCGGACACACCCAAATGACCTCTGTAATCACAAACCCGCCCCTTCGTATGTCGCCCCCTGTGGCGGACGCAAGCACTGCAGCGAGTTGACAGAGAGCAGACCCGTAATTTGATGAAGTCAGCCCTGTGAAGAAACAACAAATGTGTGTGTGGGGGAGGGGGGGGGAAGGGGGGCATTTAGCTGCGACGGTGAGCACAGTGTAATGAGCACAACCTTTGCATTTGTGCCCACCCCCGCGCGTTGGCGTGCATTTTTAGGGTTAGACTTAATTGGGCTTTCTGTTTCTCTGTGTGCGTTGCAGCACACCGAAGCCACATAGAGACGGAGACAAAACCTCTTGGATGTATAGAGCCGAGGCGTACACTGACGGCGCTAGGAATGCGTGGATAGGGGGAGGGCTAACCCTCCGCTAGGCAGACACTGAACGCAAAGCAAGGATAGTCGCTCGCAGAGAAGCGAGTGTGGCTGCAATTAGTGGGTTTTTTTCTCCCTTTTTTCCCCGCCCCGTCTCGCAGCCTTCACACTCCCGCGATGCGCGGCTCGCTGTTCAAGAGCACTTATAGCTTTCAGATCTCACTCGAAGGGTTTCGTTGTAATTCTGGCCCGTCCTGAGATGTAGGGTGTCACCGACGCAGAATGACGCCACTCTAAATGTTATGGAGGTCGGACTCATGGTGACTCCCCCACACACACACACACACACACACACACAATCAGTCATTCTGTGCAAGGCTCCAACCCACCCCCCACCCCAGTTACCCACAATGCACTCTGCTCAAACACAGCGACTCACAATGAGATACAAATTGAAATCCACTTTTGCCTTATCGTCTAAATAAATCACCAGAGACTTCTTTTTTTTTTACACACTGCCATTGAGGAGATGCCACAGAATTGAGCTTTTGTGGGGAGGGAGGGGGGGATGTCACTGATGTGATCCCGGTTTTGATTCCATTCACAGCAAGCATGCGATAACATTCAACGGAAATGTTGCGTCTTGGTAATGTTGTAGACGGCGCCGGGAATTCCAGTTTGCAGTAGCAGGTCTTTGTGTTTTCCTTAAAATAAATAAATAAGTTAAAATAAACATGGATTAGTTGGAAGAGCCTTCCAACTAAAGGGTCTTATCTAAAATACAACATTTTGAAAATCATTTTTACGCTTATGTATTAGGCACTTCGTTATTTAGGCCATTAGCTATTTTGTTGATTTAATGATATTGACATGGTAGTTGTCATGACGACACGATGCTGTAATTATTCAAATAGAATATTGTTTACTTACAATTGCTGCTGTGTGACCTGTCCAACTATTGGCAAATGTGCCAAATGTAAGTCGCTTTGCATAAAAGTGCCTGCCAAAAGGATGTGAATGTAAATGTAGGGTTCCAGACAAAACAATAAAACGCTTTATCATTTTGAGTAAAGTCTTGACACTAATGTGGTTAAAGACTGCCCTTTAATGTTAATATCGGTGTGCATTGTCAGTTTAATTGTGAATTAACTGTGGTTGTTACAGCTGACATGGCCACTTACAGTACGAATGCCAGGCTTTTGTGCTTGGTACATTTGAGCTGAGGTCATAACATTGGACAGTACGGTTTTCTTCATTTTCTGTAACCTATAATAATAATAATAATAATAATAATAAAAAGATCTGTCCAGATTAAAAGCGTTGTTTTAATATAGTAGTAGTATAAAGTAGGTGTCTGGCTTTTCTTGATTACCTTCCAATGAATCCTGAACAGTGGTTTGTTGTGGTTTTTCTGCGAGCATGAAAACCCTGCGAACAGCATTCTCACCTGCGCCATTTTGTTTGTGTTGCCTTTGCAGAGACTTTCAGTTCGGACACATGGATGGCAACGACTACATAAACAGCCTCATAATGGGGTGAGTGACTGCCCTCACATCCCGGCTGCGCTATACTTCCTGGTGTTTCCTGTTTTCCCCTCAGGTTGCCTAAGCTGCTGGTGCACGTCGGGGCTGACTGACTCATAAAGCCAGCTCTCGCCATTAAAAATGCTCTCTCAGGGAGGTGTCAATTACACTGACGGGCCGTCATTTCATTTTGGTGTTCTTGGCAGATTTGAAAGACACACACACACACACACACACACTGGAAATGCCTCTTGGAGGACCTCTTGGTGTGAAAGCAGGCTTGTGAGAAATGCATGAGGACTTGGAGTGTGTGTGTGTGTGTGAGCGTGTGGATTAAAGCTATATTGACCACGTGGTTCAACAGTTTGTCTGGGAGCCGGGCTACTGATGCAGTAGTAGGGGAGCCCGGCTAGCTCCCCGCACGCAGACTGACCAATGGGGTGTCATGTGAGGGATAGGCCCTGCCACTGACATCCCCGCACTTTTAATTAGGCAAAAAAACCCTCGCCCGCAATATAGGCCGGCAGGTCCATAGCAGGTGGTTGGCGGAAGGTGGGTACGCCTGGTTCTTGGCACGTGTGGGTGGGCGTGTGCACGTGAGTGTGTGAGCAAGCGCGTGTACAAGTGTGTCTGTATTCTGTCCAGAAAACAGGAACATTGCGCGTAGTGTGTAATTACGCGTCCGTGCATAATTTCCCCGGTCTGCGAGTGTCAAGAGTGCCGCAGGATATTATTTTAATTTCAGTATGTTTATTGTTTGTACGAGACGGATTACAGTACCCTCTCTTAAGCCCTGGGCCTAATTAAAAGTGTGCAAATGATCACAGGAGATTTTGAACTGCGAACGACTGTGATCAACCCCCGGCTCGGTGTAACAGGCCAGTGTGTATGTACGAGGATAAAAGGTAGGATTCGGATTCATGATGTTCTAAGAGCACAAGCAGTATGTATGTCACTCGGTTTAGCCGTGGCAGTACAGGATTTAATTGCCCTTCTCTGATGAATAAAAGGCTGGCCTGTCAGTGTCTGCTAATCCCGTCCCTTGGAGGACCGGGGAAGTAAATCTGATGGCTTCATATGCACTCCTGCGTCCTGCAGACACGGTTATCAAGGTCCTTATAGGGAGGCCATTCGGCAGCCATCTTTGAAAGGAGGAGTTGAGAGCGTATTGAAATGAATGGAGGAGAGCTGTACCTTCTCATTCAATGGTCACCGGGGTTTAATAACTTTCCGTCAAAAACTCTTTACAACGTTGGGTGGCCCCAAAATAAGGTTTAAAAAGTATTTTTCCCCGGCAGATTATACATCTACTATGCATGCACAACAATTTGCTTGCATCAGTGCAACCACATGATTGGTTAAGTAGGTTAATGCTTGGTTAAAAAGCAAACGATTGACTGTTTTTGGTGGAGGGGCAGGATATGTGCCATATAACTGCCATATTTGGCGTTTGAGCATTCTCCCATAGAGCGCCATTCAGGATCCTACAATTGGCATGTCTCCTCTATAAAGTGTCTCTATTGTGTTCTGCTGTGGGTGTGTCAAGCCCCAGCTCTCACCAGTGGCACACGGACTGTTTCTCTCCATTCAAATGTTAGGTTAGCAGTACCGACCCCTTATGGAGGATGGTATAGCTTCATTGGAGGGAAGGGTTGGCGTTAAAGGAGCTGTAGTTAGGATGTTGGCGCTTTAAATTCAGTGTAATTTAAATGCCATGCCAATATCTGTTCTGGTTGATAGCCCCTGCCTCTGCCTCTGTCTAAGTTTATTTAGATTTTTCACCGCACACAAAGATTTCCGTCAATCACATGACTGTGCACCCACAGCTAAATTTACAAAATTGTTCTCTTTTGTTCTTTTTTAGCTAGCTTTCGTTGTAACTGTCAAATCATACCTACAGCAGCTTGTGAAATAATTAGGGCTGTGTCTCAGATGGGGTGTGGCCGGAAAACACTGAAGTGACAAAGTTTCAAAGCTTAATTCACAAGCGGTGCACACATTTTTGAATAACAGTAAAAATGGACGATGGCAATTTGAGAGAGCGGACAGACTCGGAGACGAGTCTACTTTGGAGGGAAAAATAAGTGTGGGGGGGGGGGTGGTGGTGTGTGTGTGGTGGGGGAGTTAGTGACTGCTGCTGCGTGTCCCGTTAACAAGCTCTCCCTTGTTAACCCAACATCAGTTTTGCTCAGGCTAAGTGTCATGTGGATGAAAATGAATCCCATCGCTGCATCACGGTGACAGTAGTCACGGCTGCTGTCGTGTATGGATGGAGAAAAGTTAGCTAAGAGGGGGGGGGGGGGGGGTCAAAGGCCAAGAGTCACAGACTCTGAGTAAATGCAAAGTACCGTGGAAATTAACATTCCTGGTGGTTCGGCACAAATTCTCTGGTATGTACTCTAATAAACGGTTGTTAGCTGTTTGACTGAGATTTTGTTTTACACACAAGATGTACAGTAGTAAATATAATTAATAATAAATCATCTTCGTATTATTATTATTATTATTATTACTACTACAACAGTAGCCAGTCTGCACATGAAACGATGCATATTTGTCAATGGCCACACAGGAAAAACTGTTTACGTCAGAGTTTACTGTCCTCCGATCTAAATTCCGTTGCCATGGTGCGCTGTACGTGGCCTGGGCCAGCGAGGTACCAGCGGCTGCTCTGGCTGAGGTGACTAGGCTAATCCATATGTATTTACAATGGTCGCCATCTGTTGCCGGAGGCTGCGTGCACATTGTGCGCGTGCGTGCGTGCGTGCGATGAGGAGGGCAGTTGGGTGTTGAAAGCTCTACGGCACGGAGGTTTCCGTTGGTACACCTACGCCTGACTGTGTGGTCGTAGGACAGTGATGGATGCATTGTTGTGTGTGTGTGTGTGCGTGCGCGTGAGTAGTAATTTGTAGCTGGGCCGAGCCGTCAGCCCCGGTGATGGACTGCTGGTGGGCCTGCATGTTGCCGCGCTCCAGGGAAGCCTTATCTTAGCCGAGCATTGCTGTGCCGGGAATGTGGGAGGAGACGAGGCTTGTTTGTACGACCTCGTGCATTATCTGACTGAGTTGTGTAATTGCTCTTTTGATTTGTGTATGCCAGTGTGTGTGTGTGTGTGTGTGTGTGTGTGTGTGTGTGTGTGTGTGTGTGTGTGTGTGTGTGTGTGTGTGTGTGT
>JAODLL010016582.1:12888-27523 GCA_026546735.1 Forbesichthys agassizii | reverse complement strand
GAATCCCAATATTGAAATCGAATACATACCCAACAAACGAATACCCGAATAATCGAATATTTGGGGCCAGCCCTAATCTTATCAGGACAAAAAAAGAAATGCAAGTGTACTTACTGTGTTGACTTTGTTGTTTTTATGCTTGGCGTTGATGTTCTTGATATCTGTCACAATGTGTGTATACAGTGTCTATGTACCAGATGAGGATATGATTAATACATATCTGACAGAGCAGAATAAAAGGCATAACCACATTGACGGGCTTTTTGCGATGATTCATGACTACCTGTCTAAGCAGCTTGTCGTGACACCTGAGCAGCTCAAAGAAGAGCTCTAGTAGAGAAGTGGGGTTGATGAGATCCTTATTCCTCATAAGAATCAGAGCTTTGCAGAAGGTCTGGAAACAACAACAGTCAGGAAGGAGGTTTTAAGTCAGAGACTGTTCCTAGCAGCCTTCATCAGTACAAGCAGCTGAGGTGTAGACATATCTCACCATTCGTAGATCCGGCTCCAGGATTGTGTGGTGAGTCAATAGCAACTCAGACAGCTCTTGAGGAAAGGTGGAAAGGTGCTCTACATAACAGCTGCCCACCTTTGCAACAAAAACTATTTCAACTACAGTGCGGTCAAAATGCCACGCAATTTAAAGTCTATGTATTTAAGAGAGGTATACAGGCAAGATGACTCTTGAAAACTTACCTGGGCAAGGAACATGACCAGTTCTGACAGCTCCTTGTTTGGTTTATCGGGTTGTAACTTGAATATCTGTACATTGGACTGGTAGTGTCGGTACTGCTGCAAAAACTGACACAGTAATGTAAGAAACAACGTTATTATGAAACACAAACCCACTGCTGTATAAATAGTCTACGACTAGTGCGTACTACCGTACTGTTAATGTAGCTAACCATACACTCTTACCTCTTCTGTATATGATTGAGGGTCCCTTTTAATAAGGTTCTGTAACTGCGGCAAATTATTTGGCAATTTGTTGTTGTTTCGCCCCGACATGGTTGGCAATTGTTGTTCTTTTCACACAAATAAATCGTTTTGAAAAACAAATTTCTAGACGGAAAACGTGGCTTAACAGTGGGCTGCCATATTGTTTTGCATAGGCTTCTGCTGGTACGGAACGTGTAGAAGGACAAGTGACAGGTTTTGCGAATTTACTCTTATATCAGTTTTTTTATTGTGTTGAATTGCAGCTTTTGTCGAAAAAAATAAGACACTTATTATATTAGAATCGTTTAGTAGGGGAAAACATTTTACTTACTACTCTCTCTCTTTTTTGTAGAGAGGTGGGGGTGGGGGGACCCGAAAGAAAAACAACAAAGTAAAGCAGCTGCGTCCAGTGACACAGCAGGCATCATAGACTAACTTTGTCATCCAATTTAGTGTGGAAGGCCTAAAAGGCCAACCCAAATTGTGGAGCCATAACACTTTATTTTATGTTTATGTATTTTATGTTAACAGTAGTATAACTAGCTAGAACAAAAATGGTTTGTGAAATAAGCCCCCTTACCTTATTTGTTCCATGGGCCTTTCTGCTCACCCGTGACTTTTAAGGAGCCATGTATAATTTAAAGCTGTATATTTGCCTTGACATAGTTGAATAAGGATAATTCAATAAGCTACATGAAGCTGTCACTGACATTTTGTGAACCTCAAACACTATGCTTATTCAAATACAAATCATGCATACAGGCCTGCATAGACAGTAAAATGCTACATTTAAATTCCAGGCCCGCATAAATGAATCAACACCATGCTTTTCAAATATATTCTTTATTGCAGTAAGAGTCCATATTTTTGGTTTGATGTACACCACCTATTATCTTTAAAGCTAAATAAGATATTGACATGACGAGTCTTCTACTCATCATAACATGTGACATGGACACTGGTTTCAACTCCCATTTTCCCCATGCACAATGTCATAACTGTGAAAACTGTACATTTCTCTGTTGCCTGCTAATCAATCCATGTAAAACAATAGACCTCTAACTTATTTTCAGAATGTAGTATGCATACTGTAGTGAATGCGTAATTGCTGCCACCTAGTGGAACAGTTGTGCAAGTTATTATATTTTAATGGTTACATCCTTGGAAGTATGTTCCATTAACACCAAGGCAACAAACAAGGTATAGCCGTCGAATCTCACAACTTCATAAAAAAATAAAGACACACTCCTTGATGAGATTAAAGCACCTCTACAAACCCAGCTCACGGTTTTAAACAAACATATGATTATAAAAATAGCTACATGAGTGCCAGCAACTCAGGTATGTGGGAAGGTGGAGGCACGGCCAACCTACGGTAGGAGTTTGCTTATCTGTATGTTTGCCTAAATGAGTTAACATGAACACAATGAGACATGCACAAAATTTAACATTTCCATCTATATAACATAAAACAATTTCCAGTTTAATTCTCATGTGATTAATATGTACACTTTTAATTTCATCACTTAACCAGGCAGTCAGCAAAAACTGTATAATAGATTTACAAAGCAAATACTGTCATAGTATTCTGTCAAGTTCCAGCATCAAAATAAGATTAAAAATGCAAGTATAATTTTGTTCAATAAAATATGATTAATTCAATTTCAGAATTTCCAAAAAGTGTTCTGTTGTGGGTGACAAAACATACAATCAAAAATTCTCATAAATGAATAGAGAGGAAATAGCAGCCAAGTAAAGGGAAAACAAAAAAGCAAAAATAAAAATATAGACTTCTTTAAAAAAAAGTATTTACTGTCATTAATATTTTTAAGGCATGTTAAGAACTTGTATTGTGGCTCGGCAATATCTGCCAGTGTGAACTCTCCTCCATCTTTGTTTTGTTCTCAAAGAATAGAAGCCCCAGGGAGTTGCAGTTTCTACTACCCTGAGAGTTTCTCTTCTGCTTGAAGACATCTAAGCACATATAGAATGACTTGATAGCAGAAAATATATTGCTCCTGGGGGCGGAAAAGAAAATATTACAATGGGCAGTGGAGATTTACACTGAAAACACATCTGTAACATGAAGTGACTTTATAAAAATACATAGTATAATTCACACCTCTGTTTGGACCATTCCTTGTCTCTGAAGCCTCATGTTCCTTACAACATCTGAAATGTCAAACTACGGACAACAGAAACATGACAATTCTTAATGAGAAATCAGTGCTAAATAACAACATTTAAAGTATCTAAGTTTAAAACAGGCTTCCAATTAAAGCAACACACAAGCTGCCATACTTACATCGGCATCCTTACTAAGGAGACCAAGAACCACGTCTACGCAAATGAGCGTTCCAGAACGGCCAATGCCTGCGCTGCAGTGCGTGATGATGGGTCCTGATTGGTGAATGTGCCTCATGTAGGATATGAAGGTGAGCAGCTGCTCTGGCTGAGAGGGCGTTCCATGGTCGGGCCATCCTGTGTAGTTCAAGTGAGTGACATGCTGGATCTCATTGGTCTGTAGAGGGAGACAATCACAACAAAGCCATTACAAAGCATTT
This sequence comes from Forbesichthys agassizii, assembly GCA_026546735.1. Lineage (NCBI taxonomy): Eukaryota > Metazoa > Chordata > Actinopteri > Percopsiformes > Amblyopsidae > Forbesichthys > Forbesichthys agassizii. The sequence continues at coordinate 24,020 of JAODLL010016582.1, read as the reverse complement.
AATACTGCGCTATTAAATGCGGAAAAAAAAAAATAAAATAAAAAAGGGTTAAAAAGTCAGATAATAACATGGAGTCTAGGTATAAAATACATAAAAGAAACTCGCCTGAATGTCTTTGACCTCGATGAAGCGGATGACAAAGTGGTCCAGGTACTGGTGTTTCACCAGCATGACCTGTAATCTGTCGTCCACCATCTCCGCCGTCCGCGGCGTGTCTGGCCAGTAGCGTTGACATTTCACTTTGCCCCCTTCCACTTCCTGCGTCATCATGGCGATCACGTCGGACTTCTGCTCCCAGACCATCTGCCAGAAGTCGGCCAGGGTTGTGGGCAGGGGACCTTGGCAGGCAATGTACGAGTAGTCCTCCTCCTTGATGTGCATCTTGATGAAGTTGGCGTTGATGTAGCCCCCGTCTTTACCCAGGACAACTCGAGTGGTATCGACTTGGAAGGGTTAAAAAGGTTTAAAATCAGCATGAACAATTCAACAAGGAAAGCAAACATGATCCAGAATCACAAGTGAAGAATTTCACGTGATGGTATGCTGTATAATGATTGTTTAAGAAGCTTACACGGCACAATGTTCTTGTAGCGATTCTTCTTTTTGTTTTCCTTTGTCTGACCTATTAAACAGTCGTCCAGCGGCTGAAGGTTCTGTAGATTCTGTTAGAGAACAAAACAAAGAAGTGTACAGTAGCATACTTTATATGTTACCGCATGGCGTGTATATAGCGACTAGGTTCTCCCTGATATCATGGTGTTGTCATTATTGTAACACAAATTTGGTTTCTTACGATAACTAGAGTATGACCTTGTTATTGTCAGTCGCTTTGGATAAAAGCATCTAGCTGTAAATGTCAACTACAGCATATCAACATATGACTACCCCCGTGGTCACTGAGGGTACTGCATACCTTGTAATGCAATGATTAGTTTAACAAACCATTACAATAGCATCTTCTGTCAACAGCATTAGTGATGAATATCATCAATTCACAGAGATTCCATTTTGATAACGAGTACACTATTACTTCAAAGACTATTACTTCAAACTCCTGCAGTGGAACCTTCTGCTCCAGTAGTCCCCTCATCATTCGGACCACCGTGTTGAGCTTAGGGCCCGTATACTGGCCATCCGGGACCACCCTGACCAGGGGCAAAGATGTCAGCTCATCTTCTGTGATGATGGGTCCATCTGGGGAGAGCATTATAGGCGGTTATTTACACCAGTTACTCCTGACAATACTTAACCTACAATACATAGACAAGCAGACACAAGCTACTCACCGTCTCTCACTTTGGAGTTCATGATCTCAATGGGCAGCTCATCACTTCCCCATGTTATTTCATCCTCCTCTGCCTGGCCAGTACTCATCTGCAGATAACTGTAGGTTGAACAGAAGGGGGCAGTAGAGGTTCTCAGTCGTAAAAAAATACAAATGTATTTGAGACAATACCGTATGTTAAAGTTGAACCTTCTTACTTTTCCTTCACTTGTTGATCGACACAGTCCCCTTTCCATTCCACTTGACGTGAACTCTAAACCCACAAGTATAGATTCAAGAATTAAAAACGATCCTCTCTGAGATGCAAGTTCCTACAACCTTCTCCAGCGACTGCACTGTCTAATGGCACACCTAATGTACACTACCTGTGCAACTACTATACAACACGAGCTATGAACCACTTACTTCAACAGGTGAACGAACAAACTGAACAATAACAACAGAATAATAAGCAAAATACTGAATAATTAAAAGTATAACGTAATACGGTGTGTACACATTTTATTACACGGCAATTAGAAATCCTTTTACAATTACAGTGTTAATTAGCGTTAATTACAGTAGCGGTGCTAGACTGATACCTCAGGAGAGTCTTCAGGCAATGACGATCCGTCACAGTCTGTGTCCTCTGACAGTTCAGAGTTCCTCTCGGTCTCTCTCTTCTGTTCTGAGGAACCAACGTCATAGTCTAGCAAACATAAAGGCCAACACATTGTCAGGGTGTTTTAGGATGGTTTAAATGCATTGAGTATCTCAAACAAATACAGCGCAGAAACGGCATACTATTATATACAGTAATGTATTATACCTATTGGGGGAATAGGTGGAAGGCTACGTGGAGAACACATCTTAGTTTTGACTCCGCTGTCTTCACTTATATCTGAAAATAACAGCATTGTGTTCAGTCAGCAAGTCATCTATCAAGACTAATGCATATAATGTTTAATGTAAATCCAAAAACATATTACTGAAAGGAGTGCATTTCCCCTTAGACAGTGCTGATAAATTGTCCACCCCTCCCCAAAGCTTCATCCCTTCTTTAACCCTCATAACCATGCACGTAAACGTGAGCATAAGCAGTGAGGAATCTCATTTTTGAAACGTGCGTAAGACAGAAATCTGTGCGCATGATCATTCCCACGCAAAGGATTTTCAGGTTCATTTAAAGACCATCAAATCTGTGATTTATCTGAAACATCATTAACATGGACAAATGAATGAACTCCCCAAACTTCCATGCCACAGGCTATGATAAATCGGCCATATGCTACAGTAGCCTAGTATATTGAGGCTACCATTAACCGGCCAGGACAAAGGTGGTGCGTGCGACTAGCTGTTTCTCATACCTCTTCTCCGAACCGGTCAGAGAAGTGTCTCTTCTTGAAGGTGTTACAACTTTCCATGTCGTAAACTCTACGGGGGAGGCCTCTACATGCAGCATATTTAAGGGCATGGTATTTAAATAAAGACCATCCCTACCCACCCACATGTACCTGTGTTCCCATTGCACTCGTCACTTGGCAGGTAGCTCAGGTAGGTGCTGGGGGTCTGGTCGGACGGCCGAGACAGGATGAGATGCACAGGGCCTTTGGCTCTGCGGATGGAGGTGACTGCTTTGGCGTGGGACACCCCGATCATAAGCTCCTCGTTCACCTGCACACAGGAGGAGGGTCAACGCTAGGGATGGCAGCGTGACGCTGAAGCTTCGATATCCTATAGAACCGCTGCTTCATAGCTTGCTTTGGCGCGAACAAAATCCCGTGACATATGACGTCAGAACCAGCAACTGTTTCATTTCCTGAATTAATCATCTGACTGGTTTGCGGTCCAACCAGGTGATTCACTGGAATTGCGAGAGCCGAGTTAAGACGTGCTCCACACGTCTCGATTCTGACAGGTGATAGGTTGAGACAGTTTTGAGTTTGAGCGCCTCAACTCTTTATAACCACTCTAAACAATGCATGATTTGTGGAGTTGTCATAGTAGGTGCGTTATTGCTGTAGAGTTGTTGGTATTGCGTTTGTATTGGATCATTATGGAACCAGTCAGGAAGAGAGGTCGTTCAGAGATGTGGGAACATTTCAATCTGATCGCTCCTGATAAGGTGGGTGTTCTGGCTGTGTTATGTATGTGTTAAGTAGGAAAAGTAAAGTTTATACAACAGTAACTGTCAGTACAGTAGCCTACTATAGCTATGGTCTATATTAAGTAGCATAACAGTAAGCGAGTGTTTTCCAAGTGTGGAGAAGTTGTGAGCAAAGAACAAAACCAAATCCAATCCAAAAACAAATAATGTACCTCAATAAAAATCTTTGAGTGTTCCCCATCCCAAATATCACCCCCTGCCATAGTTACACAAGGACACCCTACCTGTGCCATATTTTCCCAGCACTCTCTCCTCATAAACACAATACATACATTTATAATTTTTTATTTGTAAATAGAACATTATGTTCAGTCTTATTGTGTGTGCATCAAAGAGTTTTCAAAGCAAAGATAGTTAAAAATCCAAGGATTTTGCAAAGATGCTTCAGAACTATAGTTTCTCCAACAAAGCTCATTGATTAATATAATTGCAGCCTTGCTCTTTGCCAGGAGAGGTCGCTATAACTAAAGCTTCGAGTAATTAACCCATTTTCGAAACAAATGGTTCAGTGCTTCACAAAAGCTTAATTTGGCCATCACCCCAGGTGGAAGGCTGATCCCAGGTACGGAATCGTGCAGTTCAAAGTGGTATGAATTAGTTCATGCACATGCGCTTACTTTCAGCAGCCTGTCTCCAACCTGAAGGTTGCCTGAGGACTGTGCTACGCCCCCCGGGGTAATAGACTTGACGAAGATGCCCCGCTCGCCTCCGATCACAGAGAAACCCAGACCACCCGATACAGGCTTCACCAGCTCCAGCATAATGATGTGCTCCTACAAACAAACACAGATACACGAGTAGAGTTGAGTCAAGCTGTGACAAGACTCTGTTTATATGGGCAATACGACGACCATGGCACGTTACATTACATTTATACACATACCTCGAATGGACAAAGTGCTGCCAGAGACAGAGACTCTGTGTCCTTCTCATCACATTCAATAGGGTAGCCTTTAAAACAGTAAAAAAATAAATAAATACATTAAAAAAAAATTTTTTTTAAACTCTGCTATTGTATTTTCCGATGACATGTAGCGACTGCAACAGTGTTATGGTTAACACACCATTTGTGCTGGTGGAAACTTTAGGGCTGATATTGTTGTTGAGAAAGGAGACACCTTTCTGTCCAGGAAAAACAGGCTTACCATCCCTGATAAACAAGACACACAAGAAAAAACTGTTTGCTTGGAACATTAAATAGTTTAAAGTTGCAGTATTGGACGTCTATACAAGTCGATGTGTAACATAACTCAAAACTAAATGTGAATATAACATCATTTCACGTTTCATAAAGCCTTGTGGAATCATCAAATCAAATGTTTCTACCATCTCAATCTCCCATAAATAACAGTGAAGTTGAGAATGTCATAAAAGTAATTTGGGAAAATGCTCCCTGATTGGTCGATCAGAAAGTAAATATCTTAGTTACCTAATGCATATGCACATAATAGGAGCACATCAACATGCCATTCTATTAAAGCAGGTTACCTTGTGGCTTTGAGCACGAGGTTCTTACGGGACAACTCTAGCAGTCTAGTGCTCTCGCTGAGGGTCAGGTCCAGCGTGGGAGCTCCATTGATGTAGTGAATTATGTCCAGCGGTTGCAAGCTGCCCTCTTCGGACGCCAAAGAACCGGGTTGGATGTCTCTCACAAACAACACGCCATGCGCACTGTCACTGCCACCATCTAGACCCAAGCCTGAGGGGAAGGAGGGGTTCAGACAGTCTGAATCAGTCTCCGGCAACAGTGTTTTGAGCATGAAGGTAGACATACGTAGATGTACAAAACAATGAAGGAAATATAGGCTAGCAGTTTCCCTTATCGCTGCCATGTCCCTGTGAAGGGTATACGTTCTACCAGCATCTTGCTATCAACACACTAGCTAGTTCCCATGACTATTATCTAGACGCTGTGTTTGTTTACTGGTAATTATTATCTGTTAATGACAGCACCTGCCAACACATGTTGCTGCTACAAAGAAACATCGGCTAATACTGAGAAAGAACATCACTTTAATTTGTTTTTTTTACATTCCCAGGAAAAACTTGGCCTGACACGGTTGCATTTATTAATCATTTTTAATAGGAGAGTAAATTAAAATATATTTTTATACGTTTCTTACAGTAGAAGGATAGCGACACAATACATACATGAATACTGTACATGCAAGTGAAAGAAGCAGTGTTTCCTGTGTGTATTTCCAAATACTCAGCACTCCGAATACTGCATATGATAATGGAGTATGCGAATAGAAATGTACTCAAATTCCACCGTTATTCTGAATATTGACCTATTCCAAAGTGGAAAAACATTGTGCATGTGAACATACTTTCCAACACTACATGCCTGAAAGCGTGCGTGCGTGCGTGTATTTGCGTGCACACACAATGTATTGTGATTGTGCTGTTGCTGTGCCCTTTCTTACCCAGGTCCTGGTTGCCGTGGAAGCAGATATCGGGCAGCAGGTGGGCCTTGGGGGGCTCCAGGACACGCCCTACAACCAGGTCCACCACTCGAGGGGCAGCACGCACAAGGTTGACCACCTCTGTGTGCCCCATGGTGGACACATTCGTGTTGTTTACCTGGAGACACAGCTGACAATCTGAGCCTACATTCAAGTCTCCTCTGTTAACACAGAGGTTAATCACAGTCTCAAAGGGCGAAGGTGGTCACCGATAAACAAATAAGAGCAGGCTTTACAGGGCAGAGCTATAGAATAGATAAGCGCTCTGCATTTGCTGACGGGTAATAAACTACAATGTAAATGGAAACATTTAAAAAAAGACATGCCACCTAAAGTATTTTATTTCACAGTGTGACATGAACTTCCTGAAGAAAAAGCTTTTTGGTAATTAGTCTCACAGCATGTAGTTAGCCTCAGAGCATGTAATTAACAATCAAACGCCCTCCTATCATAAAACAGCATTAACAGAGCTACGATATCTATGGCTTGCATGTGTTTTCAGCTTTTCTCAAGGTGATTCACTCCTCCATTTTAGCATACTTTCCTCATTTTGCAGATAGCAAAGGAATACATTCCTGCCCAAATATGCAGTTTCACAAGAGAATACGTCAAATTACGGATGAAAGATACTTTCTTCCTTGGCGTTTTTAACGTTTACTTTACGATAGCAGAGGCTGGTTGAAATACAGGATGGTGGGGGAGGTGAATCCGTACCATGATCATTCTGTCTCCGGGCCGGAGCCTTCCATCTGCTTTGGCTGGGTCTTGAATAATGTCATGGATGTAACAGCCCTGGTCGTTGCCTTTGGTCAGGGTGAAGCCCAGGCTGCCTTTCTCTGACTTGACCAGGGACACCTTCAGCTCCATGTCCTGCCAGGAGAACCACCCTTGTTATTACGGTTGGTACTGGTGGTCAGTAAGCCTACTTTATCCAAGGGAACTACAGCTGTCGTAATTCTCAAACCTAATGGGAATGACCACGGCGCTCTGTCCAACATTCTCTCAAAGGTTTCCAAATGTGAGTCTTACCGCAACAAACTCATCCGTGTCCTGCCCGTTGCCGGACACTGTTAGGTTTAAGGGAAGGGGAAGAGGAGGGGGCAGGGGGTCTGGGCTGGGGGCAGTATGAGAGGGGGCCGTCAGCTGCGGTGGAGACTCTAGCTCAGCAGTCGGTGGTGTTGAAGGACACCTGTCCACCGAGACAAGATCACAATGACAGCCACTGTACGTTCAAAAGTCAACCAGAGAAGGCAAATAATACACTCCATCAACTGCCATTGCTGTCCACAAATACGCAGAAAAACAGAGTTCAATCTAAAAAGGTGCGTTCCCCCGATTTCCCTCTCAGTTTGAAACCAGCACTGCGGTGTAGCTTGAAGCTCTCTCTAGCACTCCGACAACACCCTGTGTTTCAAACGTCAACAGTTCCGTGGGCACTGCAACGCAATCAAGTGGCGTGCCTTTAAGACTCAGCGAAAAAAACCCTCACCTCCGCATGATGGCACAAACAAGAGATGCAAGGTAAACAAGACAGCCCGCTGTGCTGTATCACAACAGAGTGGATACACCCCAAGCCACGCCCACTAGATAGCATTTGAAACAAAGTAGAACCACAATCCCGTGCCCCTCAATCAGTTACCTCCTGCTCAGGTCAGATCTAGTGGTGGACAGATTTGGCGTGCAGAACGCCGACTGGAAACTGTTGTCCAGTACAGCGTGGTTGTTGTTGTAGCGCCCGGGGTCGCTACTACAGGGGGTCTGGTGGAGGCTGTGCTCCAGCCTGTTGGGACTAAAGGCCTCCTCGACCTCCTCGTCCCCATCAGTGCTGTCGCTGTAGCTGTTGCGTCTCCCCGGAGTCTTCAACAGGAGGCGCTCAAGAGCCTCCTCCACGGGACCACGCTTCCTTGCGCCGCCCGGCGACAAGGCAGTCTGGGTCGCTGGCTCCCTACGAGACGATGGCACGGGAGACTGGAACAGAGAAGTCAATATGCCTCAATATGGCAAAATGTTTGCAACATCACCAAAGGTGAATACCGAAAGTGAAGTAAATGCATTTAAGTAGAGTATATTTGAGTGTGCACATACCAAGGATGAAGTGTCCAGCTCTGGCAAAGCACCGTGTTCTGGTCTACAGAGGTGTAAAGTCACCTCCTGTCCTGTTCCTCGCAAGGCTGAGATCACTTCCTACAGCACATGCACAGGAACACATGGATAGTTTATCCAATTACCTGCATACAGTTCTCAAAGTTGGAGTCAGCAATTGTAATCTAATACGTTTTCTTCTCATATTCAGATGATCTGAATATGACAGGCAGCTAGGGGCTTGCGAGGATCTGAATCAGATCTTCGCAAGCCCCTAGCTGCCTGTGAAGTTCCTATCTGCCAGTTTAATGTTCGTGCTGCCAGTTTAATGTTCGTTTATACACAGCCCTGGCTCTGCAAATAGATACACAAAAAAGTGCTCTAGGCAATGTGTTGTGAGGTCTGGAGCACTTTTAAAAAAAAAATGTATTGAGAGATTATGAGGGAGCACCCTATTGCATTAAAATTTGGTGTTTTTGTTTGATCAAGTCCTTCAAATTAATTTCTCTAAGATAGTTCACTGACTGCATCTTTAACAGACTTTCAAAATCTACCAAATCAGAAGACACGAGTCACATCCACAACCATGTAACCATGCAACCATGTTACGTACATGCTGAGATAGTCCTTTGAGGGGGGTTTCGTTGACGCGCATTATGACGTCGCCAACGCGGATTCGACCACTCTCTGCAGCTGGTTGCCCGGGGAACAGTTTTTTGACGCGAACTGCACTGGATCCCGGGGGCTCGCCGGAAAGGTTCTCTTCTCGGTGGAAGCTGAAGCCCAGGCCAGATGTGTTCTTCAGCAGACACACCTCGAACACATTGTCTAGACACATGACAAGATAAACTGGCTACTTAGTACATGAAATGATGAATACAAATAGCTGGGAAAATATGGGCTGCAAAAAAACAACAACAATATGAATAGAATAAAATAAATAAAAACCAAATTAATCAAACAGTGAGTACTAATATAAATTCCTTCAGCATTTTATCTAATCCAAGCTTCCATGTTAAAACAAAACCAAAACAAACTCTTTGAGTCTTTGAAACAAACAAGCATTTGTGACACCATTCCCTGGACTCAAGAATGGGTCATGTCCTCACCGCTGGTGAGGAAGCTGTACTCTGGCTTAGCTTTTGGCTCCGGAGCCCTCCCTTTCTTCTTACCAGCAGAGACCAGGGTGCCTTGGGGCGTGACCGGGGCGTGAACACTGTCTATGGGAAGCTGACCCTTCTCCAGTAGGAGGTGGACCATCTGGAGAGAATACACCATGGATTTACTTCCGCTGACTTTCTAGTAGCTAGGAATGCTTCTAAAGCTGCTTGCGCGCAGCCCCGACCAACGGCAACTGCTGGATCAGCGTACGCATTGTGTTGTACCTGTCCAGTATCTCTGAGGATCTCCACTGCTTGTTTGTGAGTAGCTCCCTCCAAACTTGTACCGTTGACTGCCATCACACGGTCTCCTGCAAAGACACTGGGTGTTTGCTATACGACTCAGAGGTAGTTTTCTTGTTTCAGAAATTCCACGATAACTGACCCATTACATCGTATATTTTAAGTGTCTGCATCTTTTATTTACCAATATACGTAGAGACCTAAGAAGTAACTAAACAAACTAACTAAAATATTCAACCTAAAGTTGAATTGACTACTGAATGGAGCTGAGGATTTTTTTGAATCAATACATGATTTTATTAAAAATAAACAACACAATACGAAATGCTTTTTTTATATTACACTCTATATAATATTGTTGATTAGATAATTACCTTTCTGAATCCTTCCATCAATGTCTGCGGCTCCTTCCGGTAGGATGCCTTTGACATAAATGCCTCCGTGTCGGACGCTAGTGTTGACTCCTCCCTAAGAGAGAAATGTAATTCAGTCCAACAAGCGTCAGATAACACTGGTGCTGAATTAGGTTGTATCTGGGGGGTGATATGTGGGTGAATGATGTGCTAATGACAAATGACTATGGGTTAAAGTGAAAGTATTCAGCGCCCGTTATAAGTGCCGATTATATTAATTATATTAATATATTAGATGTTAAAATTATTGAGTGAGTTACATTCAACAAGTGTTGTATTTTAGGTACAATGAAAAAGGTTTTTAATTCTCTTACCAATTAGAGATGAAACATTTGACCTGCAATCTCGTTAAAAGTATTTTGTCTAAAGTTAGTTGGAATTAAACTTTAGTGCCTTTGCCCGTAACAAAGAGTAACAACACCATACCAATGAGTAAAGCCTTAAAGATATTATTTTGTGTATCCAAGTCCCTATATCAAAACCACTGAGCAACCTTCTCATTCTAGCTCCCCACCAAGTAATAATAAAAAAATAAAAACAGATACAGTGACATACAACAAAAACTGAAGTGTTGAAATACAGATTTAAAAACAGTCATGCAAAGACTTAATTTATATGCAAAGAAGAGTAAGCCAGGTGTATCCTCCCATATCCTCCCACGATGGAAAGCGTAGCGCAAAAGATATGCCAGCATGCAGTTACCACAAGCCAAAACATATGCGCACATACACATATACAGTATATATACATACAGTATATATACACACACACACACACACACACACACACGTGATATGATGAGGGGGAAAAAGGGGGGAAAAACAAAGAGCTTGAAAACCTTGTCGAACAGTACCGTGACACTTAAGCCCAGGCTGCTGTCTATTTTGGACAGCTCAACATCAAATAGTTCTCCCGGACAGAGACTATTGACCCCTGAGGCTTTACCATTTATATTTCCCATGATGCACTCCTGCAAACAGAGAACAGGGCAATGAGTGGAGTTATCACAAGCCATGCTGAGGACTGGAGAGAAAGACAGGATATGACACAGACAAGAGAGCGACAGAGTGGAAGAAAAGAGGAGAGGAAAGCAGGCAATTTCATTGTGCATAAGGTCAATTAATGAATTGTATTTTTTCATTTTTTAGACTGCATGTGTAACGGGAGCGGCCAATATGAGCAAATGTTGCTAACTGACTGACTGACTGACTGACTGACTGACCTGGTTAAAAAGTGCATGTGCTACATTCTAGACAGTAGGTGGTGGTAACCCTTGTCGTGGGGAACACTGTCCTGCATGTGTTAGATGTCTCCCTGCTCCAACACACCTGATTCTAA
>JAODLL010016563.1:2476-27528 GCA_026546735.1 Forbesichthys agassizii | reverse complement strand
TGCTATCACTAGGCAGTGTGTGTGTGTGTGTGTGTGTGTGTGTGTGAATGTGTGTGTGTGTGTGTGTGTGTGTGTGTCTCTTAGGTGTGTGTGTGTGTGTGTGTTAAAAGAGATTGACTACACTACATAATATACACCACCATAGTGAAAGTTCAGCTTTAAACTACAGTACTCCTGTCTGCTTATAGTTCAAACACATTCCCTGATGCTCGTATATGCAAGGACTGGTTGCAATGTCTTTTTACTTAAAGTAATTAAATGATAGCAAAAAAATAAAAACACACACACACCAGTAGATTTGATACACACAGACAAGCACGCACGCGTGTACCCACACGTACACTTGAGCAGTAAAAAGTATTGTCCTTCAGACTGTAACAGAGTCACACATTAACCTTTAGCAGTGCTTTCATCAGGTCTGTTAGGAAAGCCGGGAGATTACCATGGACTTATTTTACCGCTTTAATAACACTGCTGCCAACTGTGACATATGCCAGTGGTGGTGAGGAGAGGAGAAATTAGATGCAGAAGAAAAGAAACATATAGAATTATGTATATGATTATCTTTAATCATTTGGGGTTTATTGCCACCTCATATGACTTGTACATTTCTCTCCAGGCGTCCCTGCATGCCAATTATACTTCTGGCAAAATCGTCATGGCGTTTTGCCCAATTAGACAAAATTACGAAACTATCTTTGGACCCCACATTCTGCAGGACAACAATCATCAGCCTCCCCATTTTCTCCTCCTCCCATCAGAAGAACGCAGAGGCGGATTAAATCATCCACGAGTTTGCTCTGCAAGCTCCTCTCCTTCTTCACTACGTTTTTTGTCTTGTCATCTAGCGTTTTATTCACTTCCGCGCACATCTCCTCTCTCCCCTCCGCACCCGTAACCTTTCCATACCTCGCCCTTACACCGTTCAATTTTCTCCTCACTTTTTTCTTATTTTTTTTTTAACCTCAACTTCCATCTCTCGCTTCTTCCCTCCATTCTCCCTTCTCGACAATTCTCCCCCAGATCTCCTTTCTCCGTCATTTCATACGCATTCTATCAAGCGTTATGGTGGTTTTTATCATCCAGGAGACAAGGGCTGCAATGAGAGAACAATAGAGTCATGAAGGAGGGTTTTGTAGGGTGTAGAACTATGTCACACACACACACACACACACACACACACGCATGCACACACACCACTAACTGCCATCCTTGAGCTGTTCTCAAGATTCTATCTCGGCATCTGGCATTTCTTCTCAACAATTCAGGGTCAGTTCCCAAGTTTCCCAGTGCAGTGTTTCTCAAAACAACACTCAGAGATGCAGCTTGTGTGGCAGTTTGGCAGAATCCTTAAAAAAAGCTTTTCAGTGTTTAAAATGTTTACCTTCACGGGGATATAACTTCTTGTATACAGAAAGGCTTCTCAACAACGAGCATTTTACTGTTAAGCTTTATTCTGAAGTCAAATGTGTTCATATTCGCACGTCGGATTGTTATAATCAGTTTAACAGTTTTAAGATAGGATGTGTTTTAAAAATACTAGTTTCATGTGCTCCTTAGCCTTTTAAACTTGCTTTAATTCTATAAGCCTAATAGTAAATGCATACTATGACATTATTTAGATGTAGCTTTCCTGACTAAAAAATATGTATGTATATTTATATAAAAACCATAATTCTATGTAGCTGGGAGACGTCATAAAGACCCTCCCTGACCTTGTTACCTCTCTCTCTCTCTCTCTCTCTCTCTCTCTCTCTCTCTCTCTCTCTCTCTCTCTCTCTCTCTCTCTCTCTCTCTCTCGTGAATTGAGTGGTTTTCGGAAGCTCCCCAGCTCACTAACAACAAAAGAAAAGCCACCCCAACACAAAATCCCCAATGTCATCACAGTGAGCCATGGCCTTTCAGAGTGGAACATAACACGTGGCAGGGCTGAAATAACACGTGGTAGGGCTGAAGCTGGAAATGAGAGTGCAGAGATCCTTAAACCTTTATTTATCCCTGGTGTGTTGAGCACACACGACATTTCTCAACAAGTCTGCTTTATATACGTTTACAACTTAGCTTGTCTCGTACAAGACACGGACAGACAGACAACTCGTGACTAGATGTTTGAGTAATTTATTACTAGTTATTACTACTACTGTTATTTGTGCAGCTATACAATATGAGTAGCTATGTTTTTTTTCCTGTGTTCACTTCTGGGTTGATACATTGAGCACCATACTGTATAGTGATCAAATGTGAAACAATGATTAGGTCAAATCGGACTGCAACTTAGATTGGAAACCGTTTACAATGTAATTTAAATTATCATGAGGCAAACGGGTGTAGTAGCTTTAAAAAGGTACTAGACAATAGATACAATCTAAGGCATGGCTCATCACCTTATTTGAGGTAAATTTGACAATCACACTGGTCAACATCTTAGATAACATCAACATCAAGATGCCTTAGATTTTAGTCCTGCATTTTATTGGCTGCCACAGCATGGCCTAATGTTGTTCCACTGCCAGCTTCAACAGCTTGTTGCCAGACACTCTCATGATCAAAGATACCATCAGACAGTTCCTGATCAACTCGCTTTTACACTTGCATGCCCTTTGTGGATAGGTGTGTGTGTGTGTGTGTGTGTGTGTGTGTGTCTTATATGCAGCTGTAAATTGTTTACTTATATTTATACGCTATAATGTAATTAAGGACAAACGTGCATGCCTGTGTGCCCACACAGGCCCGCACGCACGCACCCACACACACACACAACTAAACAACAAACTACTGTATGTAGACTCTAATCTGGCGAGGCAGAGTAACAACACCGTTTATCAATAACCAGACTGCGTATTTAATTCAGACATGCCGTGGGAGCATCTGTACGCCGATCACAGCTAATAGGCCGGGATAAGAGACAGGCACAAGTGGAGGATAATAAAGGCAAGAAGGGAGGCTGGTCAGTGGAACAACGAACCACATTATAGACACTCACACAAACGCATACAAACAAATGTACAGGTGCGCACACACACACACACACACACACACATAATTTTCCTATTCCTTTGATTCACTGCAATTGACCTCAATTTACACAGTGGTGTAACACACAGTGGTGTCTGCTCATAAACACACACACACACAAAGTGAGAGGTATGGGAAGACTGAAGAACAGTCCGAAAGCGACCGCCTACACCGCCAAAACAGCCAGGAGACTCCCAAATGTCTGGAACGAATAATCAATAGTAGCATCTGTCACGCGACTGGAACGACCAAAATGTAATAACTTCTCACAGGCTCGTCGGCAGTTAGACAAAATGTCATCACACTCAAATCATCGGTGTCTTTGTGTAAGGGTTTCACTTTGCATTTGGCTTTGAACAGGGATAGCTCCCAAATTAAATATGTATATCTGTCACACTTCTGTTTAAAATTCCATTCCATCCTGTGTTCTTGCTGGGATATTAACAACAAAATAATTGTCATTCCTGAACAAGCATGTATTACTTAATAAATTAGACCTATGAAATAGATTCCACCTGCCGTACTTGTCACTGGGAATTAAAATATTGCCTGTCAAACTCAAGGACAGTCTAGAAGCAGGGAACAGGTTGTAAAAAATAAGTCCAAGACACTTGGACAGTATAAACAGGTGAAGGTGTAGTAGTCTACAATGAAGCCAATCTACATACATTAATACTTTGGCAGAGAGCCAGTATCATGCAACATCAGTTTCAATTAACTTTGTCAGCAATAAAATACATATTTAAGTGTAACTGCACCCCAGCGCTGAGCCTGACTCCACCCACTGCAACTTTGAAAAATATGTAAATGAGCTAAGGGAGTGGAGGGGAGGGGCTGAGAGGGGGACTACCATTAACGTCAACATTTTAATTTGATGACGTATGAGCGAAGTATGAGCGTATGATGAAGTGAACCGCTAAAAAAACAGCCAGGTCCTGGGGTGATTTTTAATGGATATGACGTGTAATTATAGCGCCTAAAATGCATATTTTGGTATGGTCAGTCATTCCTGCTAACTTCGATGTCAAATAAAAACAGTATTGCTCCACGGTCCTCCGCGGGCAGTTGATCACACGTCGAAATGCAACATTTCTGTGAAAGCTGGCAATAGGCAATCATTTACGCTAAAATGTTCCATACATTCCTTTTTAAAACAACTCCATCACTAAAAAGCAGAAACCTTTCCAAAGGAACTGTCCATGCAATGCTTTCTAGGCAGAAGTCTACTCCTAGTAACACCTTTTAGTATTAGTCACAGGGGAACCCTCAGGGCCATCAAGGTATTCAGTGAAGGTCCAACATAATATATATTTTATTGATTTATAAACTAAACAATAAAATAATCTCCACCTGTGGAGAGATTATATCTCCACATTGGCCTGGGTACGCCTCGGGCTCGGGAAAGAGATGTTCCGGGTCCCCTGCTGGAGCGGCTGCCGTCGTGACTCGATTATGGATAAGCGGATATGGATGGATGGATGGATGGATACAATTATTTTGAAGTGAAACGGTAGTAAGCAGCAAACTGTTTTCAGACTGTAAAACAGTGTTTTTAACAGCTACATTCCTTGAAAGCAAACAGGGGAAAATGAACAAATTACTTTTTTTCTTGTAATAGATGCTCTGCAGAATAGTCAGAACTTCTTTAAAACTGTGGCATGGTGTGGGCCCTTCAATGAGCAAATTGATTGGGGATGTGATTGATTCATTAGCCAATCATATTATGATATGGGATTAAGGGAGGAGCGGTCTGTAAAGATTTGAACAACTAATTCAGAAAACCCCAATTTTGAATTATGGTGCTATGTTGTGTACAGTAGGATTGACGGAGTAATATTAGGCTATTACAGAGATGATGTATGAAACTGAATATCAGTGGACAAAATAAAAAAAATGTATCAATATTTTTGTGTGAAATGGAGATATATTGTGAAAAGGACCTGCCGCTGATTTAATTTCGAGACTGCCTTATCTTCACCAGACCCACACCAGTAAAGCTAGTACAACAGCTATGCTAGCTTAATAGTTGTACCTGGTTGTATTGCTGTGGAGTGGAAGATGGTTATACTTTTCAACTATCCAGTCTACGTTACGTGACTGTTTAATGAAAGC
Organism: Forbesichthys agassizii; assembly: GCA_026546735.1. Classification (NCBI taxonomy): domain Eukaryota; kingdom Metazoa; phylum Chordata; class Actinopteri; order Percopsiformes; family Amblyopsidae; genus Forbesichthys; species Forbesichthys agassizii. The sequence continues at coordinate 22,401 of JAODLL010016563.1, read as the reverse complement.
AGCTGTGAAACACCTGCACATCATATACCGCGGCTGTCAGACAGTTCGGTCTCACACGATGAGAGCAGCGCCAACGAGTGACATTGTAGGCATCCGTTTTAAGATCACCACATACTTTTTTGCAAATTGTGTCTTGTTGTGGTGACACTGAAGGCCCGGTGTCGAGGGTCACGGTTCGCTACTGGCATTAGTAGCATTGCAAAAAACACATCACTAAACACTAAACAGATGACATGCAATGTTATAACCTCGACCAAAACCGTTAAATAGTCTCTGTCCGTGCAACTCAACTGATCAACTGAACTGCAAATTGCACATTCAAAACAAATAGAATGTCATTGCTCACTGTGAAGAATGAAATGTGCGACTATTTCAGATATAAATTAGGCTTGCTGCAATATTTTAATGATGATTATAGTATTTGCAAACTACATAATCATAAACACAAGAAAATAATCATCACTCATGCATCTGGAAAAGCTATCAAATGCAAATGCTTTTACATCGTTTAGAGCTATCCGTCTGGCAAAGCATATCCAATATTGAACTTGATTTGGTGCCTTCCTAGTCACATTGTAGTTCTGAACTTTTTCTATCAAAAAGTTATTAAATGGTTGCTTAAACATTGTAGAATGTGGAAATGATACAATTTCTTGAAGAAATTAAAAATGGAATAAAATATTTTGCTCTTACAACATTGCAACTGAGCAATTTTGAATGTGCTCAAACTTTACATTTAGAGCAATAACAAGTGCTTTCAAAACAAATCCTGGGGTAGACAAACAATAGACTACAGGCAAAACACCTGATCCAGATATATATCAGGCAGCAGCTTTTCATTATTATTATCTGAGGGAAAACCTTGCAGGTATTAGCTGCTTCTGTGTGAGGAGTGAAATTGCATAATGCACACAATCTTCAAACCAAATCAGCCGTTCGGTCTCAGAGCGGTTTTCTCCATGAAGGAGACAATGGTACAAATCAGTTACAATCTAAAGCAAAACCTATGTCTGCTCAGCACGTACAACGACTTGATATAACCACAAACATTGCACACACACAGATACATGTATTACAGTACATATTCAAACAAAATAACTCTTCATTCGATGACTAAATGCAGCATATCTGAGTACAACACATAAGCATATTAGGTTAATTTGACATGAATGCTTCATATTACACTATATACATCACAATGCCATGTTGCAACTGGAGTGTTCAGTGCGACATGCAGTGGATCAAAGCCAGAGTCTTTCAGGAGGGAGTAAACCAGCTTAACCAACCACCTTTCCTGCCCATATATATATAGTACACTAGAATCAAATATGTAGTATATATGTATATAGGAATGTTTTGCGTATTTACAGGACAGGTGTGGAACTGCTTTTTGCAGATTTGACAAATGGGTATTTTGTTTATTTGGAGGTTTATTTACATTGCTAGTTATTGGCGATAAGCATACCTAGATAATTAAAGGTAAAGCAAGCTATTGCAAGATAAATGTTAAGCTAATACTCTCCTCACATTTCTCTAGCTTGCCGTTCTCTGTTTGTGTTGAAAAAAAGAATATGATACTTCCACACAGCCCTGGCTCCGTGAATAGGAACATAAACAAAGTGGCGAACACCGCTCGTATCAACAAAGCCAGAGCGCTACGCTTTGCTTCACAATGCATCTCTATGTGTGAGGCGGTGCCGCGGAGAACAGTGGAGCAATACCGTTCTGATTTGAGCTCAGAGTTAGCAAGAATGACTGGCCCCGCCTTTAAGACACAAACAACAAGACAATGAATGGGATATTGGCCTGACGGTATGACCAGCGCAGGTGAAAACACTGAATCGTCCTCTAAACAGCCCAACACAAAGCAGACAAAACCGGCTGCTCGTACATTTCCTTTAACACTCCTGCCCGATGTAACCGCTCCATCACGTTCTCCTGCCCTTCCTCCATTCTCCACCTCGCGTTCTACCCTTCCTCCCTCTGCGGCCCAGTTCCGCACCGGGGGAACGGCGACGCTGCCTTCAATAATTTACTTCGCCTGTTTGCATTGTAGGATGCTGCAGGCATGAATAGGGAGGGCGAGGGTGAGAGATTAGAAGAAAAAAACGAAAAAAACGAAAAAAAAACGAATGAAGTATGAACTGGAGATGCAGGGGGACTTTGAAAAGAAAGACACAATAGATGTAAAAGGGACGGAATGAAAACAGCACGAGGGAATAGGTCATTTGTTTGCCGACGTACTGCTATGTGGCTCTGTAGCCTTTGTGCTAAGGAGAAAGAGTGTTTCAAAGAGAATAGCGAGAGAATAAGTAGGTTAGGTGGACAGAAAGACATCAACATGTTGTGTACTTCAATCTGACCTTATTCTGAATCCTTCTAGGGAAATTAATATTCCTGAAGCTTTAAAATGTCTAAATACAAAGAGGTCAAGCTCAATTTAGTGCTGGATCTAGTGCATTTCACCATTCAAATAAATTATAATAGAAACAAAGGGAAAGATTTTAGCTCTAACTCACCAAAAACATGTCCTTTTGAAGTCTGTAACATTACTGCTGTGAAACTATTTTTAGAATACTATATGGTTGTATTTTCTTGTTTTAAATGACCCTTTTCCCTGTAAATAACCTTTTAGCTTCCCGTATCATGCGTTCTAGAAAACAACCGTTGAAATACCCTCATTTCACACGCTTTAATAACGCAAATCCAATTAAGCTATCGCTAACAACACCTGTCTGCCAGTAAAGGCAGACAGGTGTTTGAGATAACATGACAGATTACACCTCTGCACTGGTTCAAGTGGTTCAGGTGGTTTCACGGTGATGCCACACATCATATCAACCAATCATAAAGAAGGTGTCAGTTGCCGTGGCGCTGGCTAACAAGCCAGCTAATGTGTCTGCACAGAGCCCCTCTGACACAAGGCTCCAACGGAGTACGCCACGTTCTGTACGCAGACAGAGGAGCTGTAATTATACTCCCCGACAGTACGACATGCAGCATCACCTCACGCTGCCATGCCAACCGCCCATCCCGCCCGTCCCGCCCACACGGCACCTCTCTTGTTGCGGCTGCCCCGCCGGCTGCCATCGCCGCGGAGACAACCTGACTGTGGCGGCTGATGACAGCGCGCGCCGCTTACACCCCTACAGGCGATAAGTGGAGGGGTGGGTGGACGCTACGGAGGGCGACAGCGAGAGAGGCTGACAGGGGCTTTGGAGGAGAGCGGTGCCGGGGAGAAGATTGCGTTGACGGGCTCGGGGAGAGGGGGACAATGGCGGAGTGTCTCGTTTGACACTGGAAGCCTTCCATTCCGTGGGTGACAGCCAGGAGAGGATGGATTAAAAGTGGATAGGTGGTGAGGAGAACACGGTGGCTAAAAGAAGAATAAGGGGAGAAGAGCAACAGAGAGGAGAGGAGAGGAGAGGAGAGGAGAGGAGAGGAGAGGAGAGGAGAGGAGAGGAAAAGTGATGGGAGTTGAGGAGATGACAGTAAGATGACAGCTAATGGGTTCAGCATACAGATAAAGAGAATGAAGAAGGGATCAGAATGTGTAGCTAAGGGCGGATAAAATGAAAGAAATATAAATAGAGAGAGAGAGAGAGAGAGAGAGACTAGCACCTAAAGCACCACCGAGATGGGGGGGGGGTTGGAGCCGAGGAGAACTGGCTTCTGAGCGCAAACAACATCGGGCAAGAAAAAAAAAGAGAGAGAGAGACAGAGAGACACAGAGAGAGAGAGAGAAAGAGGGAGAGAGCCAGGCAACGCTCAACCTTGAATAATTGAGAGCGGACGTATGTAGGAGCAGGAGATGGATTCCCACTGTTGATCCCTCCCCACTGTCAGGAATGGACAGGAGCAGCAAAGACGCTTGTTGTGTTGTTGTTCTTGTTGTTGTTGTGGGGTTCTAACATGCAGAGGTATGAATACAGCCAGAGACCCTATATACCGGTAGAGGAGACATGCCACTTACAGAATTTTTAATGGAGCTCTATGGGAGAATCATCAAACGGCAAATATGGCAGTTGGAGGAAAATATCCAAATTATAACATATCATCCAGAAGAGCCAATCGTCTGTATTGTAAGCATTAATCTGTTTAACCAATCACGTGGTTGCATCGACATAAGCCACCTGCCTAGAATGTCTTCCTAAATAACTGCCCAGGGCGTTTCAAAAATGGCTGCGAGTAGCGAGACCTGCCTAGAAGGACATTGCGTGAGGTTTTCCACCATGTCTGTCACAGTCTGCCTGAAAGGTCTGCCTATAGGTAGAGACAAACTCCTTCATGAACCAACGTGAAATATGCTAATAAAACATGGTAATCACTACAACTGCCACGTCATCCAGCCATTTAGTCACCAGGGCAAGTGACTGGCCACGCCCCAATGAAAGCCCTGCTGTTCCCGCGGAAGGCCTCTTGAGCTGGATGCATGCGTTTTTTGGTGGAAAATCAAGCCCTGACATTTACGCTCCTGGGGCAGAGCAGCGGTCTCTCACCTCTCGGTTCCGAAACCCTCCCCCTCCCACCACCACTCACTGATATCTCCTGAGGAGAAATAAGGAGACCTGCCACAGTAACACCTTCAGAAACATTCCCAAATATAGATAAGGCTATAGGCATGACACTCACTTCATAATACTCACCAGAGAATATCCGACTACATGACAAAAAAGACGTAACATATATTATGAAGGAGAATGTAGAATAGCTCTTGTAAGGCATGTTGTCAGCTCAACTCCAAACTGTCACATGATCAATATCACACACACACACACACACACACACACACACACACACACACTGGTAAGGAGTGCTTAATAATGTCTTACATGCAGACAGGCGTATAAAGGAAGAAAGTGAAGTTTCTCTGACAGTTTCTAGTCCCAGGGGCTGTGCATGTTCCATTACACATATAGAGTGTGTATGTGTGTTTACAGTATGTGTGTGTGTGTGTGTGTGCCTCCGTTCCCTTTTACAAGCATTAACAACCATGATCTGGTTTGTGTGTGTGTGTGCGTGTGCGTGTGTGTGTGTGTGAGTGAATGTGTGTGAAAGAGAGAGAGAGACTTTGTAAAAGTTTGTGCGTGTGAGACTTAATGATGTGTACTGATCTATATTCAGCAAAACATTAATATAGTTCTGTGTGTGTGTGCACGTGTGTATATGTGTGTGTGTGTGTGTGCGTCCAAATACACACAAAACGTCACAGGCAGACACACACCTGCCTCCTGCTATGACAGTGCATGCCTCTCCATTATTTATCCATCTCTCACTAACTTCACATCTTACTAACCCTCCCTATGAGGTCACCACACTGTAGCTGCGTTCAGTCTCAATTAACCCGGCTATTTGTTCACTTACACTGAATGTGGGAGGGTGATTGACAGGCCAGAATTGTGCGGTGCATGAAAGAATCTTAGCAGGCATGACGGAAATATACATTGCACTGTAACTGCATAATCACATAGCATCTTAGACATATCAGTATCAGCCTCATGTCTGATACTATGTCATATATAATAATATTATATATGACATATATAATAATGTCATATATAATAATATTATATATGACATAGCATAAACAACAAGTTTAATACTAATTCATTTTACCTACTGCAAGCCGCTGCCCACCTCTTTCCACATGCCCATTACCACCCTGTAGACACCCACTGACTCCGAATTTAGCTGGCGGGAGGCAGAGCGATGCATCAGCCCCCCTTTCCCCCAGGAAGTGGACTTAGCACATCTAGCCTTCAGCCTCAGGTAGCAAGGCTAGTGTAAATCCCAGGAAACACATTGCAACAGGTCACAGCCCTGTAGCTTTGCTGCTGACCTGTGGGGTTAATAGAAACACTGTCAGGCTGTAATATCTGCTCAGCTAAAAGAGAAGTTGGCATCCTGCGAGGAGGGGAGGAGGGGGGAGGGGGGGAGTGGGCAGGAAAGAGGAGGAGAGGGGAGGGGGGGAGGAGAAGAGATGAGAGAAGAGGAGAAGAGAGGAGGATGGAATCCAGGCTCAAGGGCAAACAGGTGGAGCCATAAAAAAAGATGAACAAGCACCAGGCCATAGAGCAGTGTGTGTGTGTGTGCGTGTGCGTGTGCGTGTGCGTGCGTGCGTGCGTGCGTGCGTGTGTTTGTTTGTTTGTGTGAGGTGACCCTAAAAACAGGAAAGTGCCACTTACATTTATGTCAGGAGACAAATGAAAGCCCTCATTAAACCCGCCCACACACACACACCCACACACACACACACACACACACACATCGCTGGCCACCGAGCACGCAAGCGAAACAAAGCGGGGAAAACACAGAAGCGGGGGAAACCAGCACCCTCTGTCGTCCCTAGAAACGACACTCTCCACCGTTTACACATGAAATGCAAAAAGACAAGTTACTCTGCTGGCCAGACACGATACTGTTCAGCTTCATTTCCAAAGCCTCTTCATAGTGGCAGTGGCAAAGAAGAGGTCGGCCAGAGCAGAGACACCTCTTGCATGGGCTCTCTCGGGTTCTTAATTAACAGCTTCTCGGCCAATGTTCCTCCAGTACAGCAGATCATAAAGACCTGGCACGCCCTGTCGGTGTCACTCATCTGACTGTCGCTCCTTTATCTCTCTCTGTCTCTCTCTCTGTCTCTCTCTCTCTCTCTCCCTCCCTTCCCCGTCTGTATGTATTTTGGTTTGCGTACAGTTCCGTCTATTCAACCACCTTTAATTAACTTTCAAGGACTATAATTTACAATAAAGGAGAAAGAAAGATCAGTCAACAATCACTGACACATTTGGGTGCGAGGAGAGGGTTGTCCAATAAGTGTGTGTGTGTGTGTGTGTGTGTGTGTGCGTGCGTGCGTGCGTGCGTGCGTGCGTGCGTGCGTGCGTGCGTGTGTGTGTGCAATGTCATCGCTACGTTATGGGCATAATACAAATATATTATGGAGGCTAGCATCTGTCCAGATAACTAAGCAAAAACAAATGACAAAATACCCTGGTGCACTATCTCCTGCGGGGGCTGTCACAATATAAATATGTGGTTCTTATTTCAGGATATTATATCATGTACATTACAGTACATTATGGTGTGTGTGTGTACTGTACATTAAAGGGGCAATTAGGCCATGTTGTGGCGTTTTTAATCACTATTTGCAGACATGACATGTTCCATTTGGTTATGCTGACGTCGCGAGACCATCCTGATCTTGCGAGTTTCAGTTTGACTCCTCCGTGAGAATCAAACCTAATGTGTTACCAATCAGCGCTTTGTTAGCTACGGTTTAGACGTGGCCAAGGCAAATTGAAAACAACGTGAGCCGAAAATGACAATAACAGGTCCCACAGAGGTTAACGTACAGTAGCCTAGACAATACAATATAGCATCAGTTTTATTAGAATGTAATAGAAGAGCAAAGGCTTTTCTCATTTTTGAAAGCGCCTGACCTTTCAATAGTTTCAATGGACGGCTTCCCAGATGGATGTGTCTGTTTTAACCATGTCAGGTTAGCCCTTAAGTGAATTAAACTGAATGATTTGATTATGTGTTGCAATATAGGAGAGGATGTAAAGATTAGGCTGAACTTTGCCTGAGATATTGTTAAACCTGCAAAACTACAGAAAGTCCCACAGTAAAGCTGCCATTAGTACCACAACCTTTGTGAAGTCAGTTAACTGAAAGTGTGACAGTACTTCTTGTACGGCCTAAAATCACATAATTAACTGCATCTATTCTAGAGTAACTTTAACCCTTGCGATCCCATCATCAAGATACAGTAATCATATCTTGCGAGGATCCCACACACACTGTTAGTGAGAAAAGGGGTCTGACAGGATAGTTCCATGAGAACGAATTAGCTCACCTATTACTTTAACTTGAGCAGATAACTATTGTCACCAATGTTTTCTTGTGACACAGGCTATAATATTTCTCAGCTCTCTAAATCAAATAATTTTAAAAAAAGACTAATGTCTGCATGTAAGCGTTGAAACAACAACCAGAAAGTTGCAGTGGTTAGCGTCTTAGTAAACTATCGCTTCCTAACACCTTCCCCACCTCAAAGTCACCACTAAATTATGGATGTTTATTAGAAAAGGGAAATATTCCACATCCAAAATAAACTGAACTGCAAGAGAGAGACATGAAAGAGACACAAACAAAAATGCTGATGTGGGGAGATGAAGAGTTTGAAGTCGCTGGGGATGCACGCAGGACACTAAACCTGAAACAACCTCTTTCTAGGCCATTGGTTCTCCACACAATGTTGCTCTCCGGACTCACTCGTGGTATTCCTGAAAACAGTGGCTAAATGTTGTGTGTAAACAGTTTAAAGCTACACTCTCAACCTCTTGTCCATAGAAATAAACATCTGCTTCATTGCTTTTTATTGAGAATTAAGGTAATCAATCACCTGAATGCCCACTGTGAGATGCAGCATGTCTGTGAGCTATGTTATTGGTTTGTCTATAGCAGTATAGCATACTGTAACTGTCCTCATCTATAACAATGAAATCAGTTATACTAATGTTGTACTTTTCCAAAGCCTTACATTTTATAACCGCCAAGTGTGGCACTGGCAATTTGAACCTGTCAACAGTGTAGGAAAAGAATAGTGTCATTACACTTGAAAACATCAGTGCTGCAACTGTTTTTCTAAACTAATTCATAGAGGTACCATTTACAATTTGTAGTGAGTACATTACATTTAGGTATTTTACTTTACACTTTAATTGCATGCAGACATGTCATGGCTCTAATCCAGGACCTTATGTCTGTCAAACACCTTAAAGATTATATGTTTCCAGTTAAGAAACAACGTATTAGCTGATTTGAATTTGTCTGTGTGCAACTGAGCATGCATGCCAGCCATAAATAGCCTTTGGTCTGTGCATTTCACATCCGACAGTATCTCCCTGACCTTTCCTGTTGCTCTTAACACGAGACGCATACAAGGAGCAGTTGTCTTTTCTCGCCTGCAATACAGCAAAGCCTCTTATGTCATCACCGCATCTCCGTTCCAATTGCATCTTGATGGACAGGTGTTCCACGCCTTTGGATAGCATATTAAAAGGCAGCACACTGTGTCTGTAACAATGTATGATACAGCCACACACACACTCACACAAACACACGCACACACACGCAAACGCACACATTACACGTACACACACAAGAACATGCACACATAGCCATTTGTGATCATGGACACGCTCATGTAAACGTGCACACACAAACTCAACATTATGGGCATGAGCTCACACGGTGACAATCGCACAAATTGTGCACATATGCATGTACGCACGCACACAGACAGACGCACATAGACACACACACACACACACACACACAACCCATAGAGGGCTAAATTAACCCCACTGTGTCCAACGCACTAGCATCAATCAGGCAGAATCACACCATTAGCCTCCCGATGGACAGTGAGTCTCGTCTGTCTCCGAGAGAGTGCTAAATAACTCCAAAGTGTGGGAGGGCATTGGGGGGGAAGGTGGGCATAACTGCATACACAGCAAGCTAGTATGCCAAACTAGCTGGCACTTCTCCAAAAACACCACATTGTTGCTACGGTTCCATTCTCAAACCAGTAGTTCATTTTGAATGACTCCTTTAGTGACAGTGATTCACTTCTCTCAGACTACTGGTTGGGAAATGCACACAAACACACACACAAACACACACACACACACGCCCGCATACGTACAACTACACAGGTTGACTCCTGGTTGTCTGTGACTAATGCACCCTGTTCCATATTGCACCCACAGCTTTGCACAGAATTTAGAAATTTCTACTGAATTGTTTTGCCGCGACAGATACTGGAAGACATCCAGCCCTCTCAAGGCCAACCATCCACAACATTGAACAAAATGAATAATTGATTAAATAAAAACTGAACTGCTCTTCAGTATTGCTGTTGCATAATGTTTCTGTCAACTGAGCCAGTGAGTTTTGATGGATGCTTCGCGACATCACACAAAGCATGTGCACAAATCACTGTATTGCTGTGGCACCCATACCAAACGTGTGCGACAGGAATTGTAAATAACTGTTTGAGATTCACTGTTGTGAAGACCATGATGTGAAGTACACACATTGTCTGTGACTTAGCTTGCCAATAAAGAAATCAAAGAAACAATATATAGGCTCATGTATGTTTTGCCACGATTCCATTTGTGATGAGTTTGGCGAAGGATTCTCCAAAGAGGAGTAATGCTTAGCAGAGCCACAGAAACCATTGTTAACAAAATTAGTCTCAGCTGTTTAAATGTTTATAATTATCAACATCTTCACATTCTTACCATAAACTCCTTGGCCCTGCGCATATGGATGGACGATAGAAAACAACAAAATCCAAAAGAGCTCCATGTTCACCTCACTTGCTTCATAACCTGTGGATATAGAGATGAAAAAAGAAGGGTGTGTGATCACATGATGCTTATGGAAAGCGAACAGTATAGGACGCGCTGTCTGCAGATGCATGTCCCTCCAAGCAACAGGGAATTATTGGTACACTGTACATGATGCGTTAAAGTCAATCTTAAATATAAAATGAGAAATACATCTATAGCCTCAAATAATATTTGATAACACTCCCAGACACATTTATGTGGTGAGTTGACATAGTAGAGTATTCATTGTTTACAAGAAAGCACGTCTACACTAAAACATACACTAGAGTTTAGTGCGTAATTTTGTTGGAGAGTTAAATGACAGAGAAACTTCGGATCAGGGTAGTAAGAATTGGTGATTATCGTACATGATGCGACTGCGATTAGGCCCTTATTCCTCGTCGCTTAATTTGACAATAAAATGTGATTGAAGGATCGCGTAATCGTGCGTAAAACCCGCTTTCAGTTCAAACCGTTGAGATGCGTAAAGAAACTACTAGAAAATATAAAATAATACTTGTTATATACCCTACTAAAACGTAACTACAGAAGTTTTATCGAGTAAACGTGCGAGCCCGCTTGGTAAATCGCGAACGGCTGACCATCTCCATCCAAAGTCTACATCGTTGCAGCCTCTGCATCTCGTGCAGTTAGTAAGGTGTACTACGATGTGTAAAAAATATTCCATAACTTAAGATGACTTCACTTTGGGAATCATGAGACGTTTTTGGGTCGTATTTTACTTGAATGCTGTGTAAAATGAGAAGTTAGCACTGGACTGTAAAATCATTTTACAAAAGAATTATATCTGATCAAGCACAGTATAGCAACAGGAAAAATACACGTAACGTTCTATATGTGAAGACTAATTATCGGGTACGCATAATCTTTCAAAATAAATATAGGAATGTTTGAATTGATCTATTGACTGCCACGCATAAAGCTGCATGGAAACAGGGGTTAGCCTATTATATTCCATCTTGGATATACAGTAAAATATTTGCGCAATTTAGAGAGCACTTCATAAGTGTCTCCTTCTCGTATACTTTTGTAAGGATTTCTACAGATTTTCCTGATACAGGGATGTGAGCGTGGGACACCGTATACCTTTCTTCGAAGTGCCGTCTCCTATTTACTCCGCTGCCGACGCTGCGCGCACAACTCTCGGTTTCGCACAGCAAATTCCTCCGCTCTCTGTGCCAGATCAGTTCCTCGCGTTGCAAAATGCGCAGAAAAGTTATAGTCTCCTCGTGTGGATGTCCTCTGTCGTCAGTGTAATTCAAAACGAAAGAAGGATGGTAGGACTCGATTCCAATAGACCCAGAATATCTCAGCTCTAACTTTTACTGACGCGCAAGGTGTTCGGTGGATTATCTCGGGCAAACCACCGCTGCCCTATTTGGATGTGAATCCCGCCTCTTATCGAAATCAAGGGAAGACACTTTCCATTTGAGCCGCACTATGAAAACCAGTTCTCTATTCGTTCAATCAGCGCTGTGTCCGCAAACTAGCTGCTCTCCAGGAGAAGCTGGCCAAGAGAAGTATGTGCGCGGACTGAGAACGACCGCCCTAGTCTGAAAAGACAGACAGAAATAAAACAGAGAGAGAGCAAGAGAGAGAGCAGGAGAGAGAGAGAGAGAGAGAGAGAGAGAGAGAGAGGCGGAGGGGTGAAACCCATACAGAAAATTGTGAGGCGCACACGCCTCATCGGTTTTCGCATTGAACAGGTTGTCAATAGAGTAGCCTAATATCATCCAACCATCACTAATTTTTGTTATTTTGCTCTCTCTCTCGCTCACACACGCGCGGCACACACTCCTATGTCTTCCTCTGTCATAGGCTACTCATGATGTTGTGTGTTAGAACAGGTTGGGTTGGTTAGGACTACTTCATATATTTCGGCTAACCGGCACGTAAACCAAACCAAGCCAAACGCTTGGTTTGTAAAGATGGGTGGGCATGCGGTGCTTACAAACGCTTTGCGGAATTAGGGGGACTTTTTTTTTTTTAATTGTTAATATATTAATTTATATACTTGCTTGCTCTTTTTAATATGGCGACTGGTGTACCACAACCCCTTAGTATGCCTACTAATTAGGAGGAGGGGACGTGGAGAAGTTAAGAGGAGACGAGGTTTTATTGAAGAGCTCTCACTATAGCTCCCATCGGACCAATTATATACAACAGCAAGTCACGCCGACATTGAAGGAAAATAGATTGGTCGAGCAATGTTCGTTTTCACAAACGCGCGCAGGCGCTTCACAGATGTCCACAGCATCCATGCAGCGCCGGACTTTGGATTCTTCAATATGACCACAAGGCGTCGTGTTTTCGTTTATTTCTTCAGCCACATGCAGTGATTTGTCCAAGAAGACTGCGCCGCCCCCAGTGTGTGTAGGCGCATGTGTATATGAGCTGCTGCTGTTCCTGTTGGTGCCCTGTGGCACGCCCCCTAGCTCTGTTTGTCCACCCTGGGGTTCATCGTCGGCCGGGGTCGGCCGGGGTCTACCGTGGATCTGTCTCGCCGAAACGCGCGGCAGCTCGGCGCAGCTCGGCGCGTCGCCCCTTGCGGCCCTCGTCCGACGGTCCACTGGTTCCTGTTTGCGGATTTATGTCCGCTCCCTCTCTGACAATTAGATCCATATTTCACGAGTTTACAACAACAAACTCAGCTGGTATTGTTTACATCTTCCAACCGCGCACCACTGAATGAGACTGCGGGGTTGGACAAGCTAAAGGTTGAAAGCCAAATCTGTTATTGTACCTATCCCCTGGGGTACACAAAATGTGAATGCCTTTCTTTTAAAACTCCCTGGCTCTCAACCTCTGATTGTACTGTGTAGGCTATAACTATACAGTAGTCCCCTGTACTGACCCCATATTTGACCACAACAAACCAATTTGTATTTGAAATCTCTGCTCAGTCTCCTTTACATTTCACACTTTTGTATTTGTATATTGTAGGTCTAATATGAATGCTGTCTTAGCTTAGTCAAATGTTTTCACATTGTGTCTTTATATTTGTAATGTAAGATGTCCTTGACTGTCTTGAAAGGCATCCTTAAATAAAATTTATTATTATTTTTATTATTATTATGTGTGTGTGCGTGCATGTGTGTGTTTTGGGGGGAAGTGGGGGGATGGAACGATGAATAATAATGAATTTAATATCAAGTAAACATTCCTTTAAATTTCGAAAATATCCATAAGCTTGTCAGGGTTGTCAGGGCATATAACATTGTTCTGCCATGCACTTACTCGTGACAATGCTTCTCTTGAAGGATTTAATTTACAGTCTTCTTATAAAGACCTCCGCGGCACCGGCTCAAACACATCAAAATGCATTGTGAAGCAAAGTGTATCGCTATGGCTTGATTCTAGCAGTGTTCGCTAGTATCTTTGTTTATTACGGGGCCAGGGATGTGTAGAATTAACTTATCAGACTATCAGATCCTTTTTTTCAACACGCACAGAGAACGGTAAGATGGCGAAATGCAAGGAGATATTTGTTGAATTTGACAAAAAGTCTAACAACTTATTTAGCTTGCAATAACTGACATTTCCTTTAATACAATACAATTTTGTTTTAAAACAATATCAATTAAAAGTTAAAACTAAAGTAGAGTTTAAATGTATATTGCTAGTTAACTCCGCTATTGAATAACCCTATCTTTATAAATATTTTAGTTTTTTGGTATATATAATTGATTGCTTATATGGATTTAGACTTTCAATTAACATAATAAGCTCCTGCACATTATATCGAATTGAAAAGTAATGATTAAATAAATAGTTTGGCATTGTGCAGAAGGCTTTGGTTTTACCTTGCAGTTGTCACTTTACAAACACTAGAGTCATTTTCAATAATGTTGTCCCTATAAACATGAGGTAAACAGTGAATACAATTTATAATTAGTGAGTGGCATGGGCCTCCATTTAAATAAGCCCTTGATTTAGAAGGTACACAGAATGCGGCCAAGATATTCTGCTTTCAGACATGGGCTGAAGCCAGCACTCCTAGCGTGACTATGATGGAAAGAGCATCATCGCAGCTCAGGGTATGTATCTCAAAAGACAACAGACTATGCGAATGTACGCGTGCGTGTGTGTGTAATCAATTTGTTCCATTAAATCCATTTTACATAGACCTGTTATTATTCATTCCCTATGTTCTGTGTCTGTTGCATTGATGTAATTGCTATCTATAACTCCCTCACCATAAACTGTACCCTAACACTCTGGTCTTGAACCTATATGGGAGTGTTATGCCTGCAAGCATGAAAAGCAGCTGTGCTCCAGAGAAAAGCAGTGATGTGAGAATGATCTTTGGGTCTCAGCCTGGGTTGTTTGCTACAGACGGGGTTGGTTAGCCAACCCCCTTTAATTCCTCATTCCTGAGAATATTTCACAGTTGAAATAATAATGCCAAGTCATGACACAATAGGTACAAATCTCAGGGTTTGAAGCATCTGGTGGTATACGGTCTTCTCCAATATAACAAGAATAAGGAACAATAAGCTAAAATACCAACATGTTTTTGTTTTGTTTCGCTCTGGGGTTCACACTGACTAAGTCTGCAGAGTTTATGGTCTCACACTGTCAATATTGACCAAGGGTCATTTCAACTTTTCATTTTGTTCAGTGCCTGGATTGTAAAGCTGAAATGTGATTTAGTCCTCAGGCATATTAGCTGGCAAAACAAAAAAAAAGGAAAAAGTTTATCATGAAATGCTACTACTTTCACAAAATGTCCAAGTACCATGTACTCTATGACTGGGCTTGTTCAGAAATCTGAATTTGAGTGATGAG
Organism: Forbesichthys agassizii; assembly: GCA_026546735.1. Classification (NCBI taxonomy): domain Eukaryota; kingdom Metazoa; phylum Chordata; class Actinopteri; order Percopsiformes; family Amblyopsidae; genus Forbesichthys; species Forbesichthys agassizii. The sequence continues at coordinate 7,198 of JAODLL010016563.1, read as the reverse complement.
GTTTGCTCATTCCCAAAAGTGGTTATTCACGGTTATTAAAATACCAATCTGCACATCACATTTTTCAAAATCACAATGACTAAAAGTTAGCTAAAATACATTCAGTTTGTATAGTAATATTATTGCTCCAGCGAAGGCCTGTAAGGCCCTTATTTTGGCACCCCATCAGAAGCTCTGCTCTGCAGGCAGTAATGTGATCTGAGGTGCTTGGTTAAGTTTTCTGGTAGCATGTGCTCTAATTGATGTTCCCATCAGTGTAATTCTATCAGAGCTTTAAGTGTTGTATATCTACACAAAGCACTTTGCTGTATAAAAAAAATAATAAAAAAAACTCAGCCAAATGGATAGAAAATATACACTGGAGGCTGAGGTAACTCTATTATGTATGTGTGTGTGTGTGCGTGCTTGCGCGTGTGTGTGTGGAGGAGTGGGTATGGGGTAAAAGACAAGGATGTGCGATAGCTGAAGAGATAACTCCATTAAAAGTGATCTAATCTGATAATTGCCCTCTCAATTTGACAACTCAACACATCAATAAACAGAACAGGGGAGGAGAGACAAAGGGGTTGGCCCAGGGTCTTTACCCACCAAGCACAATGTCAGTTTTCAAAGAACTTTGCACCCCAGCACTTTTATTTAGACCATCAGCAATTTTTTTAGACAATCCTGATCTTGCCATCTTCAGTTTCACTTTGCCGCGAGAATCAGGAGAGCTTAACATCCTTTCGGCTGAGAGTAATATCTGAACTGACCAATCAGTGTCGTAGGTGTGACAACAGTGAAATCAACTTTAAAACAATTTTAACAATGACAGATGGTTCATCCAATCAACTGTCATGTTTTTTTTGCCTGTCCTTTTCAAACAATTTTGATGGACAGCTCCCCAGATGGACATGTGTCTAATACTCCATCTGCCGTGTCAGGTTTGCACTTTCTGTGCATAAACATTTAGGTGTGCCAAAATATACTGTAGCTGCGTTGACATGGAACATGGCAGACGGCAAACCGGATATCATGTTAGCGGATGAGAGCAAAATAAGTTGTGGCCGGCAAAAAAATACAGATGCCGGCAATGGCAAATTGCATGCCGTTGAAAGTTACAATATTAATAAACTTTTTGCCGTCCTGTGCGATGGCATTTACAACCGGATGTTCGTAGCTCCCTCACACACGGAGAAAACATCGACAACGAGAAGGTAATACTTTTGGTGCAACAACACTACAATACTAGATACAATACAAAAATAATTAAATAAAACATAATATATAAATATAATTGTATTTAATTATATGTAAACAATGCGACATTGCCATAGCAACTGCCATTCCAATGGACTTTCATGCCGTGCTGTCCAGAAAGTGCTTGACGGCTACCGGGTTGCCTGTAAACTGTTAAAACTGATTATCTATGCATGGCATAACATAAAGACTGAAAACTAGCATAATAAAGACTGGACAGAATGCACTCTTTTTTCTGAGCCCATGCATCTTGCTAGTAGCCTGATGCAACCATACCCAAAATGTATTTCATGAATAGGGTCAATATTAACTGTTTGCAGTCGTTGCAGCCTCCTACTGGTTGTAGACCGTTTTAAACTATTGCACAGCATTTATCCAATCGACGTTGCTGCAACTGTTTGTATTGTTTCATCGAGCTCTACCACCATTTTGAAACAAACTGTTGACTTCAACACAATTGCATTTATCCACCCCTACTGGTCACTGATTGCTCTGCTATTGTTTGCAAACCTTAAAGCCACCAGGTTTCCTGGCTATAATCTCAGCAAAAACTGTCTTGGGCAGAGCCAGGTTACCTTGCTAAAAGAAGTTTCCTGACGTGTGGAAATCACTACAATGTGTACATTTTGCATTGCTTCTGTTCATACACGACACATCTTTGTCTTAGAAAATCATGCAACAGCTACTTATTTAGCAGACATGTTTATCCAAAACGACTTACAGTGTGTAAAATGACTACAAAAGTACATGCTTTGGATATTCTTATCTACAGCAGAGTGTGCCAGTGTTACCTGAAAATTAACAAAATACGTTATCTACTGACACCCAACATAAAGAAGTCCTCATAAAGAATGCATATCATTCAGTCAATGGTGCAGGAATTTCATTACAGTGTTTGAATAATTGAACCTTCAAAACACACTTCAGCAGCACTTAGTTATACAGTAGTATGATAAATACTGCACTGCTATTGAGATGAGTGTGTGTGTGTGTGTGTGTACAGCTGCCTTGATATTCATAATATTTTAGGGAGATAGTAATTGTAGCTCACTAAGACAGCCATGGTTCAAGTCCTGCAGGAAAGAATTCCTATGTTTGAATGTCAGAGAGAGAGAGAGAGGGAGAGAGAGATGGAGAGAGGGGAAGAGGGAGGGAGAGAGAGTAAGTACATGTGTGTAATGTGTGACTGCAGGTGGCCCATGTCACACATACCCTAAACGCACACAGGCACTATTGCATGTGTACACACGCACGCACGCACGCACGCACGCACGCACGCACGCACACAAAGGGGACATTTTTCACGGGGTAATTGGCGTCCAGGCAGAATGCCCTTGGGATTCGATAATTCATAACCTCCTAGCATCCGATATCGGATGGCTGGGAGAAATGAGCTGAGACACGGTCCAGGGTGAGGAAGAGAGGGAGAGAGAGGGAGAGAGAGAGAGAGAGGGAGAGGGAGAGAGAGATGGGGGGGGGGGGTCTACATCATTAGAGAGCCGAGGTAATGGCTCATATTGATCCAGCTTCGCCAGGGCCCCTCACCGTTTCATGTTTAAAACAACACTGATCCTCATTACACAGGCAGCCTGCGCTCTGATAGGAACCGGGGGGAAAGGGGGGTGTTAGCTGCAGTGCTGTACATACCCCGGAGTCAACAGGCAGCTGGATTAGGCTCAGCTGGGCATGCAAGTCCTCCCGCTTCGTCACTTCCTGAAGCGGAAGTGTGCCGGTGAGAAGAAGAAGAAGAAGAAGAAGAACAGACGGACGGACGGACGGACATACAGGTGCACGGACGGACGGACGGATGGACGGAGGGAGGAGGATTATTGGCATCGACAGACAAATAGACAAACAGCAGAAGAAGAAGTCAGTCAGAGAGAGACACAGCCTTCATGCGGTGGACGGCAGCAGCGTTAGCTTATTAGCCTGTACCCGTCTAACGTCTGGGCCCCGACCCCCTGCTTGACAGGGTGGGTGTTTTGATTGACACGAGCGACCAACAACTACATAACTCCGAGGCCAAATCGAACATTAAACGTATACTGAGGAGTTCGTAGGAAACGTAACGATAAGAGTTTGGCTGTCGGACGCAAGGTTTCTCAACCCCAAGCTCCAACTTAATGTCACATAGCAACATGCCTGAGAAAATTATGAAAATTACACATTTGTATTACTTACTCTACCTTTGCTAAAAAACATACAAATGCAATTTGAGATTTAGCTAAACTAATTGGATATTTATGTCTAGATCTTGGTTTTTAATGGCTACATGGGTAAAAACAACACAGGCATGTTAGATAGTTCCCACTGGTGAGTGTGAGGCAGAATGAGCGAGCGTCCATGTTTACCAACTTCACAGCAGATTGAATGAACAAAAAGCGATCCAGTTGGGGGGCGGGGGTGGGGGGGGTGGAGGGGGGTGGGGGGGGCGGGGTAGGGCAGCTGCTGCCTCTCCCAATGAAGATGCAGCAGTAATGCTCCAACAGGCTGTTTAAAGGTGAGGTCAGCGATTGGAAGCTGAGCTATGGTTCTGTGTGCACGCTAACAACCATAAGCTGGGAACTCCCACTGTGAATGGGAACACAAACAATGTGGCCGCACCACACAACACTATCCCAGGGATAGAGTGTGTGCGTGCGTGCATGATCACGTGTGTGAGAGTGTGACTAGGTGTGTGCGTGTGTGTGCGTGTCTGTACATGTGTGTGAGGTGTGTATGTGCGGATATTATGACATCACTGTCACGCTCCCAGAGAGAGAGAGGGAGAGAGAGAGGGTGAGAGGGAAGATTGGAGCAGAGTAGAAGAGGAGAGAAATAAACACAGAAGAGGAGGAGATGGGGCAGAAGGAGGAGGTTAAATCATAAAATAAAAACTGTCATGAATGGCGATAAAATGTCTATTGTCTGCCTCGCCTGCGAAGCAAAGCGGACCTTCGTAGTGCGTGAGTGTGTGCGCGCGTGGGCGCGTGGGCGTACACGGCAGGTCTTGGCTCTCGAGCCATACATCTCCTCACATCATCATTCGGTCGCTTGTTGCCTAGCAACCCTGACGCAGGGAAAGTTTGGCCGACTAAAAATAAACTTGGCGTTTGCAGAAAAGGGAAAGAAAGACAAGGGACGAAAAAAAATGGTTAGAAGGAATTAAGCAAGGGCTTCACATTAGCATGGCGGTATATTTGACACTAAACACCATTTGTTCTGCTGTGGGCCGCCGCGCGTGTTTTGTGTGTGTGTGTGTGTGTGTGTGTGTTGTGTGTGTAGTGAGGCTGGGACTTCAGAGCTCTCCTGCACATTATGCCTGGTTCCCAGACCTATGGACAGACTGGACATGTACCAGCTTGTACACGCGATGCAGCTTTGGGAGGAGGACATTCAATACCCGTCATGAATCACAGTCTGCGTCAGACGCCATTGTGGCCCTGAAGACAGATGGAGAGGGATCTGTCTGTTACCTGCCGCGGCTCTGTAGTCTGTCATCTC
>JAODLL010016545.1:0-27536 GCA_026546735.1 Forbesichthys agassizii | reverse complement strand
ATAATAAAATAACATAATTAATAATTATTATTATTATTATTATTATTATTATTATTATTATTATTATTATTATTATTTTTGTTATTATTATTATTATTATTATTATATACATATTATAATAATTAATATAATAATTATGTGGCAATATATCCTCTGCATTGTCAATCATATCCTGCTAATTGCTGTGATAAGAGAGCTGTATTGTGATAGATTGTTACATAGTTCCATAGTGCCACGCAGCATCTAAGTTAACTCTGTGATAATGATTTAGTTTGGCAGGTGACGTCCGCTACTCAATATTAATATCTTTTCACATCCAAAATAATAACCATGTAATAGTAACCATTGCTCAATTAGTAATTTCATAGCTATATAAACCTTTGGGAGCCACGGACATCATGATTTCATGAAAAAGTCATGATTTTATAATGCCTTTACCCCTGCACCCGATTAGATGTTCACCACATAGACCACTTGAACATGATTCATATTCCTCATGAATTAATTAAAATGTTACAAGTGACATTGTTACCTTTATAACTCATGAGATCGTGTTTAAATTATTGCTTTTTCAGTCACCCTTTCCCTAGCTCTCTTTAAAAGTTCCAACACATAATGACACACAATAATAACACTGGTGAAAACTATAGGTAGTGGGTGGTAGTCTTTATTTATTATTCATGCCCCTTAAATCTGTGGAAACACCAGTCATTTCTGGTCTTTTGTTTAAAACATTCTCTGTTTTAAGTCAAAATATATGGTGTCTATAAAGCTGTCTAGCTGTGTCTAGATATTCAAGCACTGTTCAGCAGGTATAACAGGTTAGTCAGTTAGAGGCAGTAATGGAAATGTTTTTGCAAAAACGAAGAAGCAACACCCTCAGGTTAATGGAAATGGAAATAATTTGCTTTGCTTTATCTGTCTGGACAGAGGTCAGGGGTGGACAGTAGAGTAGTACTTACTTGAGTACATATTTAAGTATATTTTCGAGTATCTACTTGACAATTCCTTTTTTATAATTAGGACCTACGTTGGGTGTAGTTAGCATAGCTGTGATTGTGAATGGAGAATCCGGGACAGAGCAGAATGGGCAATGCCCGCTCAGCAAATGTCGATGGAAGGATCTCATTGTTGACTGTAACAAATAATGCACACCGGTCTGAGAGGATAAGGACAGAGGAGGTGCAGGAGATAAAGGCTTCATGAGAAACACCATTAGAAGAGAAGTTCAGTAGAAGAAGTAGAAGTTAGTTAGAGACAGCATGCTCAAGGGCTGCACATAGCAAGGAAAGATACCGGTCTGTAGTTCTTGGCTGTGGATGCATCAAGGCTTGATACCTCGGTCTAGCGGCTTTAAAGGAAGCTTGTATCAAACATTTGGATAGAGAAGAGTTCAGAAAGTTGTGGTATGGTATAGTAGGAAGTCATTTGAGATGGCTTGGAGAAGAAAAGTGGGGTCAAGTGTGCAGGTATAGTTTGTGGGTAGTGTGCTAGATAGATAATATATAATAATAATAATAATAATAATAATAATAATAATAATAATGACTGATAAGACACATCCCAGAAACTTACAACATCGCATCAACTGAATTGTAAAGACAAATATTGTACTCCACATAAATGGTCCCATTACTCATTACTTTAAAGCAATAGGTCAGAGCACTTGCATGTTAGTTGCATATTCATTACTGTAAGCTCTGTGACTGCATTGTGGAAACAATACAACAATAAAATAAGTATTTTAAAAGCAACACTGAAGTACAGTACTTTAACTAAAGTAAAGAAAAAAACCCCACTTGTATTCGAGTAACATGTTGTCTATGTTTACTTTAAAACGACAGCGAGCGTTGTGGCTCTGTTGCTGGATTTTATCCTATCATGTCCACTGTTGAACATGAGACGACCACGGGAGAGCTTGTAACAAGCAATGCGGTCAAAATACGAAATAAATGGAGAGTTCTTTTTTATTTAGTTAAACTAGTGTCGCATTAGCTGATGAAGGTGCTGCATTGACAGGTGCCGTGTCTCGTGCACAAACGTGATTGTCCAAAAAAGTGATCACTGTATGAAAAAGTAAATTTTATGGTTATATTCACACATTTTAAACTGGTAAAAATTAATGGATAGGACACAGTGCAGAAATAATACATAAACTACCGACCACTGACATAAAGGTAGGATTAGGCCTATATTTGCATGTTTTGACTGTTTCAGCCAGTTAAGAGCAGCTGTAGATGCAGATGGCAATCACTTTTGGGTACGACACCGGCTACTACTACTTTTGTTGGTTGTTTGGTTGACTAATTTGGTTCCCCTGTTATTTGAGAGAAAAGCAAACCCAGAGAAAAACTACACCTCCCAGACTTCCTCATGGGGTCCAAAGTATCATGTGGATGGGATTTTTCAATGGGTTTTATGCATGAATGACGCTCAGATGCTCAGCCGTGGGAAAATTGTGGCACTTAGGTCAATAATAGACCACAGCATGATTTAACAATAAATCAGAATAAATACTTTGAATCTGAATGCATTTTAAGATATATATATATATATATACACACTATATAATCACATATAGAACTAAAAAAAAATATTTTGTTATATTTGCAATACAATCAAGAGACTCAATTTCTAATTGTTGGACTGTTTCTGTAATAAAACCCATAAATAGTATTATTTATTCACTTCCAATCTTGACACAAATACTCATCAGATGTTGTAATGTGATTATATAGTGTAATTGGGTTTGAGATGCATAATTCTAATTACATTTTCAGCAATGTGAATAACTTTATGTCAGGCAACTTATATTTTTCATTGTTTCAGGTTAACTTACTCTGGAACAGTGTCATCCACATTCATTATTTAACATTATTTAACCTGAAAATACATCTCACCAGTGTTTACTACAGTTACTAATACTTTAATACTAAAATAACATATGTGACACTTACAGGCTTTATTTGACACCAACTAATGTATGAGCATGCTTTTATGATAACAAAAACGTATCCAGGCAGAAATGGATGAAGAGGTGACCAGGAGCACTGTATTTATACATTAAAGTAATTAAGTTGTGTACTTTGCCCACCTCTGTTGGAGGGACCACAGTGGATTCTTAACAGGTGTGTATTAATAAGTCTCTTGCATAAGATAGTAAAGGACTCTGCAATCCTAGCTGGTGCAGAAAGCTCATTCCACCGTTGCGGTGCCAAGTCATTCTAGACTGGGCCGAGCAACTCTTATGGCCTCCTAACGCGCTGACCAGTCAAGGTGGTAAATCAAAGCACTGTGGTTTGGAACCTGACCATTGCATGGAAGTACAGGAGGGTCTATATACTGGCTTCTAACACCAGTGTCTTGAATAGAGTGTGGGCCATATGGGAAGCCAGTGAAGGTCTCAGAAGAAAGAAAATACATAAGTTGGTTGAATACTGGACATGCTACTGCATTTAGAACAGGCTGTAAGGGCCAGGCTACATTTTTATGTAAAAGTGCTGCATACACCACATGTAGAGAAAAAGCATACACTACACGCTCAGTGTAGCTATGGCCTATATTCTTCTCTTGCTGTAGACAAGCATTGTGTTGGCTGCACAGGACAATTGTCTTTTCCAAGTTGAGTGTGAGGTGATGTAAAGACATAAACGCATGCAGTGATATATACAGTACCTATGGTAGCGTTGGGTGTAGTTAGCATAGCTGTGATTGTGAATGGAGAATCCCGGACAGAGCAGAATGGGCAATGCCCGCTCAGCAAATGTCGATGGAAGGATCTCATTGTTTACTGTAACAAATAATGCACACCGGTCTGAGAGGATAAGGACAGAGGAGGTGCAGGAGATAAAGGCTTCATGAGAAACACCATTAGAAGAGAAGTTCAGTAGAAGAAGTAGAAGTTAGTTAGAGACAGCATGCTCAAGGGCTGCACATAGCAAGGAAAGATACCGGTCTGTAGTTCTTGGCTGTGGATGCATCAAGGCTTGATACCTCGGTCTAGCGGCTTTAAAGGAAGCTTGTATCAAACATTTGGATAGAGAAGAGTTCAGAAAGTTGTGGTATGGTATAGTAGGAAGTCATTTGAGATGGCTTGGAGAAGAAAAGTGGGGTCAAGTGGGCAGGTATAGTTTGTGGTTAGTGTGCTAGATAGATAATAATAATAATAATAATAATAATAATAATAATGGTGACTGATAAGACACATCCCAGAAACTTACAACATCCATGTCAGAGAGCATCCCATTCAAGCAATCCCTCTGTGGGTGTTCTGTTAAAAAGTCACTAATCCAGTGCTAAACCCCCATTGACATTCAAATCCAGAAGCTGTTGCAGAAGTGTGTGAACTGAATGAAAATGAGAAATAAAATCGATGTGTGTTAGTACATCCATTAACTAAAGACTATATAGCCTAATTATACTGTCTGCCCACAGAATTGGATGCATGAGTTACAGCAATAATGTCAGTCAAAAAACAAAACAACTGCCATTCAGGTGCACTGATCTACTTTTGGAAACCCACGGGACTCTGTTATGTGCTTTTAAAACAGTCCATACATTTATCACTCATATCATGCTATATATGGGTCATCTTGATAATGAGTAACGTCATTCACCTGTTTTGGACAGTAGTCTTGCAGGGCCCAACTTTTTATAGCGTCATACTAAGCATCTGAGGACATATTCAGGGTGAGACATTAAAGCTGTAAGGACTGTACATTGTTGGGAATAACTGTAATCAAGCAAAACAATACAGTATGTAAAATAATACCCCTACAGTGTATAAGTACACAAGCGGTTCAATATTACACACTGTATACTTACTGAACTTTAACCATCTTGGTGATGATAAATGGAATTACTTTTACCGGGGGAGATAATTGCAGTCACCAGCTCTAATCAGTGAAAAATGAAATCTGAGGCTGGATGTGCCCTGACCTAAAAAACCACACACAACTGGTGGAAAATGGAAAACATTTTCCCATTCAAGAAATATGGGGAGTTGTTTAGCGTCATTAGAGTGGATAAGGCTACAAAAGCAGTTGTCGTGTTTGGCCTCCATCAGTCCACGGTCAGGGTCCAGATGGATTCTCATGTTGTACCAGTTACTCTTGTTGAAGAGTGGGTGTTCAATAAATCTAATTGCTGGGTGTGCAGAGGCTTTACAAAAACAGGCTTATGAATGACAATAATGGCAAGTGTAGCATGTTAATCAGCAGAAATGTGCTTTCATTTACAAAGTAAAAATAAGACGAACAATAAGAGTAGTTCACCATAATCACAATGAACACTACCTTCGAGCTTGAATGTGTCTTATTTTTATAAACATACTTTTAATTGGGTTTTTGAAAATACTTTTGGGTTCTTGTCAATTAGACTGGACCGTCACAAGCTATGGTCCATTTCTGTTAGGGGCCATAGGTCAAAAACATATCCACTCTGTCATAAGAAAGATGACCTGGAAGCAGGCCAAAACAAACCAACGTGCCACATAGACATTGGGGAGGGGGGCTGCCAGCTAAGAGAGGTTGATGTAGGGATGTGTGCTAATGCCACTTTCTATCAGAGGCCACCCATTTGGATCATGGGTGTTTTGTTATTAATTACACTGATGCTTGTTTGCTTGGGTGGCTACTTACTGTAGGGCCACTACGGGGGACTATTAAATCAAGGCAACATTTACATATAGACTACTTGGTCTGCAGCATGGGAACCATTAATTGTGTCTGTGTATTTATGTGTATTAATTGTGTCTTTAAATAAATAACGTAAAAGCAATTGCACATCTTGATTACATGTATTTATTCAAATTACTATAGTGTCTGTGGTAGTACATGTGTGCTCCCACCCTTTACAGCTAATTAAAAATGTAATGAAATATTCTTTATCCCATGTAGTCTTTGGAAGCATCAAAGGACTAAAGAACAGAATAGAAGGTATATTTCGGGAGCATTTCATTTATTTTTTTTGAGTCAGCAGTGACTGACATTCAGATAATTGGCACTTATTCATGGCCTAAGCATTACACACTTTCCACAACCATTAACTTGTCTGCAGTTGTGTAGACAATACTGCATTCCTGAGTTGTTGTTACAAGGACAGTCTTTGTCCACTTTGGAGCTGCAGCACTTTGTGAGGAGAACAGTAGACTCCTTGTTTCCATGGTAACCATGCAAGTGTGTGAGTGAAAAGCAGGGTGCCAAGGATACTTGAGGTGAGCTCCGGATGCAGAATGATCTGACCACATTAGTCACAAATACCTTAGATGTTTCTATCAGTTATATTTAATTAATGCATGTAATGCATGTAATGTGCCATAGGACACCATCTCCATTGTGCTAATGATAGCAGTACTGTAGATGCTGATGATGATACGGTGGGCATTCTGACATGCCTGATTAAGATATTACATTTTTTCTGCTTCAGCCTTTGAAACAGTGAGAGCGAGAGAGAGAGTAGCCTAATTTGAAGTGTAAGCTAGTAGAATGTTAACAGGCTACTGTGTTGTACAACAATATATTGTTAAATATGTAACATTTTAGAATATTTTGGTACACACCTACAGATTGTGTGGCAACAGTAACTTTTACAAATATGAAACAGCCCTTCATCCTGTAAATGTTGCATAAAACGAAAGCCAAAACAGAATTTGAACAATATATCCAGTTTTTCTGGAGTATTTCTGCATGCAAAACAAAAAAAGTAGTTTTACAATGTTTTGATTTGACATGAACAATATTTCATTATTTATCATCCAGTAGCTGTTCTCTTTAGAATACATAATTTATATAGTATGCTTTGGGTTCTGACAATGTAAAAGTAAAAGTAAATATGTAGTTTGGCCACAAAAAATTAAATCTAATATAAAGAATAAAATGAATGTTGATTAATGACTAAATAAAGCAGAGTTGCCTGTCACAAGACTTTTCCACCATGCTACAAGATGGTGAGAAGTGTTTTGACACTTCGCTTTCATCTTCACATCCTAGCATAGGAAAACGTCACATACAGTAATGATGTTTACAGAGTTTATGCAATAATGACATCTATGTGGGTGTAAATGTCATTACTTGACATTTTCCTCAGTGGGGCGGAACACTGTCATGCTGGAATAACAGACTGGTGTTTTAACATATTTATTTTATAGCAAATAATTTAATTTAAAGAAAGACCCTACAGACAATATTGTTGCATTACATTAATTGGTTCTGAGCTCAGTTTGAGTATAATATATACTGTAGCAAAGACTGCCTCTGTTAAGACTGTGTGGTTGGTAGAGCCTCAATAATTGGCATCTTCCCACAGCAGGAACTTGCAGGCTGTTTAAGGGGCGCCTACACATTCAGACGGTTTTCCAGTGCAGGATCCACCCCTTTCAGAGGCGAAATAAGTACATACTCATGGGTGGTACTTCAGATGTCTGGACAGGCTTGGTGCTTATTAGTTAATGACATGATGTGAGGTGGAAGACAACTAGCACCATTATATTAATTTATTAAGTAATTACAGCTGCCATGGAGCCATTTAATTAAGTGTTAGCAACTTTATTGTAACACTGTCAACTCGAAATTGAGGCTATCCTAACATTATATGGACAAGCTTGCGTATAACAGTTTAATGTGTGAGGAATATGTACAGTACTTACTTTGTCATGCTTTGAATTTGACGTCACTATCACAGAGTTAGGGTGCCACCTGGGAAGTGCCCAGTGATCCTGCAGTCGAAAAATCGGCGCATGTCAAATACTGACGTTTATAGTGACATAAATGTGTTTTCCTCATAGCTTTCTCTTTATACCTCCGTACCTTTAATGTAGTTAGAAAGGTTGGGACCGTAGTACATTTGATGAGCTTTAAGAGAATGTTCAAATAACTAAAGGCTCTGATAGGGTAGCCTTATATTTAAAATAAAAAACCTTATATTTGAGACCCTTACTTTATGAATAAATAAAACAATAAAGAAATAAATTAAACATAATTTCGCAAGTGTACAAAAAAAAATACTCCTTCCCAGCCCCATTATGGATCTTTATTTTAAGGTAGGTGAGATAATAACATGATGAATCAGATAATCTGACTCATAAACTCATACAGTATACTGGCGAGATCCTTCAGGCTCATTTCATACTTTCAAAAGCATACTAAACTACCATTATCAGAATGTAACACTGTCAGGCAAAACTATTTTAATTTGTGATGTACACTAATTGACAGTTCATTCTTAACTGCTCTTCTCACAAGCACTGTCAAAGCATTGTACTGTATGTGTGGTTGTAATTGGTGTCAGATGCCTATACATTTGTGTCACAAGTACTGTTATTTCACTTAATTTAATTTGATTTATTTGCCTTTCAGATTTCCTTTCTGCCCCCACCACAGAAATTTGATTACTCATGAAAGTTCTTTTTTGATGCTAATTTATAAAAAAACAGTGGCAGTGGGGATTATTTCTGCAACCTACTGTACTGCACAGTAACATGTATATTTTGGTGTGGGTAAAACCAGAGCCCCCTGAGACATCACATACATTATTGTAGATATTTACTTTAAGGTTCAGATAGCTGTATGTGAACCCAAAACCTTCTTGCTGTGCAGCAACAGAGCTAACTACTCAGTCATCTTGGTGTGTCTACTGTCAACAATTTCCCAAGTTCCCATTTCATTTGATTTCTGGTCACTGAAGTCTGTTGTAAATGGTTTGCTGCAACCTTTTATATCCCATCAGGTTAGTGGTAAATACACCTGTAGGCTTCTATCACGTGTTTACAACACATACTGTACCGTATGGCCCATACAATATATTTATTTAGTTATTTGAAACATTGAATGGTTATTCGTGAGCTTTATTTTCTACTGCACATTGTTATTTTTTATGCCACATATAATAGGACAATGTTAGATTTCAATATGAGTTAATGCAATCCAATCCTTATAATGTTGTCACTGGGCTGCTATACTGCACATTACTGTCATACACAGTACTGTAAAATTAGCTGTACAAAGTGTTGACTATAGTTTATCTTGTGTCTGGACCTCATAATAAATTAACCTGACATGCCAGATTAATTGTTTTTCACACGTCCATCTAGGGAGCATGCATCAAAACTTTCCAAAAAATTGTTGGGAGATGGGACTGGATGATCTATCCGGTTGTTTTCGCTGTCGACAAACCTAAACTACGCCTGTACAGCTATAAACACGATGCTGATTGGGAAGTTCAGTTGCTACTCAAACACAATCGCAATGATTTTTAGGCTTTACAGATTCTCGTGATGAAATTAAATAAACCTTGCTAGATCAGTATGGTCTCACGAGGCTAATAATCAATACAAATGCATCAAATGTCAATTAAACTGTACTTGATTATGTACATGTACTGTGGGCAAGCATCCTTATTCTGCTGTATGTATAACATCTGGCTAAATTAATGTTCCCATAAACTGAAGCAGTTCAGGGCAAAAGGGACTGCAAAAACAACTGACAGATGAACCTTTGCGTTAGAGAACTCTTAAGAGGTCTTATATTTGTTAAAGACAGCAGCACACTTAAAGATTGTGGTTAAATCATCCATATAAAATATTTCACAATTACAAAAAATTATGATGAAATCATAAGCCCATATAAATATCAGAAATTCACAGGAACAATTGTGAACATCAATTCATTGTAATCATTTCTATGTTACCTGCTGTAATGCAGTGCTTTGTGTAGTGTAGAAGAATACAGCTCTTATATAAAATTGACCCTGGCCCATGTCTCCTATCTGCACAAAACACAATGTTGAGCAGTGAATAGGAGTCTCTCCATCACCACCCATTCACCTCATTAAGGTCATTTACTTCAAGTGCATTAGAAAGCTGAGCTCAGTGTTTCCGATAAAGGAGTGAATAAAGTGGGCAATACTGGCACTCTTGTGCGCACTTCATAAAGATTTTGCAGTTATTCATGTGAGCCTCATCGCGTCACCCTATACAGCAGAAGCTAAAAAGGCTAGGAGCTATGTAATTACACCCAGTGTTTAATTAGGTCTTCTTACTGAAGGTTATTCACTGGGATAATAATGCTGACCTTTGTCGACACCCTGCCATATTATTTATTTAAGATGAAGAAACGCAGTGGAATAGTATGCATTTATTGGTTGTCAGTAATGCAAATTTTACTTTTTGTATTTTATTAAAATTATCAATGAATTATTATATTATTTTCCGCACAAAGTAGAGTTTTAGTTGTTAAATACTGTATTACAATTGAGATAATATATTGCAGTAGCGCTGTCCTCACTGGACTGCATGGACCTTCTTTGCAGAGGCAGCAGAATCCACCCTGGGTCACAAAGCCTTGGCAAAGGGCCTCAGCAAGAGCTCTACAGGACCACAAGGAAGAATTCCAACTTGCCACGAAGATGGATTGCAGGGCTAAAATGGAGCTGTACACCTGTCACCTTATATTTTCCTGGAAGAATTCACTTGCATCCTGTGGCTGCGCCAAATGTCACACAAATAGGATGTGATACAGTAAGCCATATTAAGCAATAGGGTGCTAAACCCCCCAATTCAGCACAGGTCTTCACATGAAAACAACACACTTATTTTCCAAGATTTCTTATAAAATGGGGAACTATTGTCTGTCCTTTCTTGGAATGTTCAGAAAGATGCATTGTATAGCAGCAGTAAAATATTGATTCAATTCAGTATTACAAAAAAATAGGGCACGTCATTACTTGCATGGCAAATTAATATACTCCAGTCAATTGTCAATACAAAAATGACAAAGTGATAAAGTCTACTGTACATAACTATAACTTTCCTAATCCCGCAGGTTCAGTGTTAAAGATATACTGCTTTCTTAATAAATATGACATAAGAGAGTTTATTTGGCGTGCATTTTGGTTATATCATTTAATACAACCTGTTTGTGTCATGGATGCAGGTTTCATTTGTGCAATTGAATAGGTGGTAATATAATATATAATATTACTAACATTGCAATTGCTCTCTTTGGCAAACCCTTTTGGCAACCTTTTTCTTTATTGAGCACAGATATACTCACTCATGTATTTCCCACAAATAACTATTTATTCTTCACACATTTACTGAAAATGTACAGTTTATTGAAAGGACACAGAAAGATCAAATAACACATAAATGTAGCTAGGAGTTAACTACTCAGTGCATGGCACATTCTCTGAGAGACGACCCATTGTGAGTCTTTGGCTCTTTGCCTCTGGATTGTTAAATGCAGAAAGAGCGCTGAAATATTAAACGTTGAACAGTTGGCCAGCCAACTTGAGCCTATACATTTCAAAATATTGAAGAGTAAATTAACCTGGCTACAATGGGTGACAAACAATAATATAAGATAGGTATCAATAGCAATTTTTCTTCTTAATCAATTGGTCTATTTATAACAGGGTACAGTGTCAAACCTCATCAGTGCAAAGGGATTTTACTAAAAATATCACATGTTTAGAAATCAGTGTCCTCACACTTAAAAATCAATTAACTGAACAACAGATGAACAATTATGAAAAAGTTACCAGTGTCATCGCTACTGTACCTTTAAAAGAAGTCTAGAATGCATGCCGTCTTACTATGGAGCTTTTCAAATGATAGTTTGAAATTCATTGAGAAACTCGCTAACAGTTGAAGTGCTCTCAGCATTTGCAAACAACAGTGTATATGTACGTGTACAGTAATCTTGTAAAAAGCGTGTGTGCGAGCATGTGCACACGTGTGCATGGACACGTGCTCTTTGTGTGTTTGTGCACGCAAATGTGTGTGTGTGTGTGTGTGTGTGTGTGTGTGTGCTTTTAGAAAGATCCTCCAGGCAAGGCAGGTGTTTCTGCATTTTGGTTGGTATGCCGTTCGCTCAATTGTGTTTATTTGTCTTTGTGCCTTCGCCTGCTTCCTCGACGTCATGTGAGCGCTTTGTGTCGGCTTTTCCCATCTGTGCTTGGCTCCTTTGCTGTTCAGAAGACAAAGGTTCATAATGAGCAAGACTGACACAACAATAGTCCACACAGGACGTGTGTTGTTCTGTATACTGAAGGGACACACTTAAATTCAATCTCATTGGGACACAAAAGGGAGATATTTCCTATAGTGAATAAAGACATTCAAGAGCACCTTCCTATACTCATCAACATATTGTGTATTTTAAACGGTGTGTTTGAAGAGCGCATACTGGCACAAGACACTAATTCCCAAACGTAGCGCAAAGTAACAAATAACTGTGTTGTGTTTTACCACTGTCACATCGGAGGGTGCCTTGAGGCTTGCTGGTTTGGAAATGATTAATTTCTCTATATAGTCTGTGAAGCAGTGGGTTAGAGTTCTATCAAGTAGCTTACAGCAACACAAAAAAGACACAACATTTATCCCAATACTTTAAAGTAATGAAAAGATAGGATGCTGGAAAACATTCCTGAGCATGACCTTTCAGCATCACATTTTTGGAAATCTGCCATTTATTTATAGTGTCTTAAAGCAATAGTGAAACAGTCAAACCGTTGGCTGCATACAATGTCAATATTCTATATCTTAGCTTAGTTTATTGTAGCAATATACTGTAGCTCCTCATCCCACATCTACTGTATCACACTGGTTGAAGACTCAAATACTAATGCAAGATGGATTTGTGGAATACATTAAAATGTTAAACTGGTATAATACTAATAATTGTTCATTATCTGATTCAGAGAAATCGTTTACTTTGCAGTTTGTTCATCTGAATACAATTGTGATAAACTGACACATTTTACTGGTTTTTCATAACAGACATGCTGGTATTTACAGTGGATTTTATGCAGCCTAGATTAGGCCTATTTGTTGGAAGCAAAAATCCCATGAGAACATCCAAAACATTAATCACTGCATTCTGTGTGTTTCATTAGCAATGATGCTACTACAGTAAAACAACAACAACAACAAACGTGTATCTGTACAAATCATAAAAATACCACATTGTCATCAAAAGTTTTTTTTTTTAATCTACCCTTCTGGAACAACACCACCAAGTCGCATACAAATATAATTACAATTTTAGATTAAAGCAATTCTGAAATTAAGTGAGAGATAGATTTAGTATATAGTGCATTTGTTGGTGTGCATGTGCACAAGAACAAAGAGTTGGATGGTGTGTTTAGGAGCTCTACACAAAATTGATTTACAGTGAAGGCAGACCACGGAGTTTGCCACTGTGTTTGAACATCCTGAAGTGCGGTACGTTACCTATATAAACCATTAACATGCAGGGAAGGACCTCATGTCGACTTTATTAGCAAAGCACTGAAACGTAGGTGGAGGGCCAGTGGGGATTCCTCTTGTGCAACGGTTTACGTGGTACAAGTCCTCTTACAGGTCAGATCATTTGATTTTTGGATTACCTTTCCTTACTCTACTGGGATTTTTCATTTCATCTGGCATATTTCCACATGCTTTTTAATGGATTCATGTAAGTCATGGCTAAGACTCACAGCACTGGTGTCAAGGTTTCAGGAATATTGACTGACAAGTATTCACTGTTAGTCCTATGTTGAGGATATATTTAGCTATTAAAGAAGTATATTTACTTTATTGCAATGATCTAACTTTTGTTAAACCCTTGCCTCTATAGTGTCCTATCCCTCAGTATAAATCCACATGCTGGCTTTTGGGATTAAAAATAATCCTTTGGTTGCGCTACGTTATTTACATTTACATTTTGTCATTTAGAAGACACTTTTAACCAAAGCGATTTACAATAAGTTTGTCGATAGCAGCTGAAACAGACGTACAGTTATCACAAATAACGGTATTCTATTAGAACAGTGCCCTTGGTAGTCACTACTAGAGCTGGATATATTGTTCAAGTGTTTTGAGTTTCATTCCGAGAACTCACAACATAACACATTCCTAAGTGCTTCAGTTAGGAGCAGGTAATTACATAACAACAAAAGAGCTAGAAAACTTTAGCATTTATTCTATTTGTACAGTACTGTCAGTGTTGAATCAGCACAGCCTTTGATAAGTTCACTAGAACACTAGAAGAATGTTTTTGAGAAACAACGGAGGTCAAACTGATTTTCATCACAAAGTGGAGAAAATTGTGGATTAATATTAAGGCATACACATCATAGGTAAAGGAGTTGGGGTAGCATATTTTGAAGCTCACAGATAATATTAACAGAGACATGATATCGCCAAAAAAGTACAATAGTTGCTAGATTCATCACAGTAATAATATTTAGCACATTTAATAATAAATACAAAATATTTTAAATTACACATTTTAAATTAGATTACCGTCGAAGACTAATAGGCTATATTATATTTCTCACGTATCAGCTAAATTTGATTACTACTTAATAATTCAAGGGAGATGTGTATGCTAATTCGCTGCTGTGTCTTTAAAACAGCAATTTTCCCTTTTCAGTTGGTGAAATTTGTGTAACCTTGCCACTCAGTTACACAGTATTGCACTACACCATTATGAGATGAGCCGTTGTGCGCTACCATCTGCCCCCTCCAAGCAGGTGTGACTCAATTCAGGATGATGAGCACCTCCGATATGCATAGGTCTAGCAGCGCTTGATACAGTGACTATCATATTTCACCAGGCTGTTTGCCTGGCTATAATTGAGTGGGATCTTGCACACAGACATCACACACACACACACACACACACACACACACACACACACACACGCACACGCACACGCACACACATACACAGACATTCCCTAGGCTTTACAAAATATAATCTTTCAATCTTTTAACATCTAAATCTTTTCGATCTGTTGGGCAATTCACCGAGGCAATTAATTGCACTATTGTAAATATGTTTCGTTTAGGGCATCATGCATGGAACGCAGGGGCAACAAAATAACCCCGGAAGAAATATACCTCTGTCTCAACACTATCCTTGTAACCACTGACATCTGACAGGAGAAGGAAACATGACACAGAATTTATGTTGGGCTTCAAACTAAATAGCAGTTCAATACATCAATGGGAGCTCTGTCTGTAAACACTTGGAATAGATTTCTAGTAACGGTCACCTGATGTTTCTCTAGAAGCTTTTTACTTCCCAGAGATGCTCCCTCTGTTTGGTTCTGGAAACAGTCCTTCCCAGTCTAAAAGATGAGAAGAATACATCAGTCAGTGTGTTTCTATTTGGCTACAGATTATGTGGTGGGGCTACAGTACAGTAGATGGGGAGACTTTTAAAGGCAGGGTCAGTCATTCTTGCTAACTTTGAGCTCAAATCAAAATCGCTTCACGGTCCTCCTTGGCGGCGCCTCGCTCGTTGAAGCTACAGTAGCATGGTGAAGCAACCATTGTGAAGCAATTGCATAGTGCTACAGCTTTATTAATATGAGCAGTGTTCACCACTTTGTCTGTGTTATTATATACAGAGCCAGGGTAGAAGCTAGCGAAATGCAGGGAGATAATTGTTGAAAAAAAAGTAAATTAGCTTACATTTAGCTTGCAATCGTTGACTTTACCTTTAAGATGTTAATACAGCATGTTAATTTCATGTACATTAACGCACATTTGTTACATGTACAGAAGGGCTTTCCCATAGCTAATATATTCTTATTGTTACAATAACTATTTAGACTATTTCAATTTTGAGAATAAATAGAATAAGAAAAATCAACAATAGGACAATCAATAGTCCATAATATTCAAAATCAGATATGGCATTGCAATGCTATGTGCCTTTGAGTAAGAATCCATCATTGAAAGATGAATACGTAGGAAACACTGATTAAGTACTCAAATATATATAGAAAATGTAAAGAACATCTGCTTGTGCCTGTTTGCCTGTAGTTTTACAAAATGTATTTTGTTATTAGTCATTAGTTTTGTAAGATGCTGAATTAAAATTCACTTAAAGTGCATTAGTAAATACTGCAGTAGCTAGATTTATTCTGCTTGAAGTAGCATACTGTACCTGAGAACGCTTAGATGCATGTTACAGTCTGTCGAACAAGAAATTTGCTATAATAATTTATTTTAGCTGAATAAACAAGCTTTAGGAAACACAAACCACAGCTGCATTGTTTCAAATGATTAAGGCCCTTAAAATACTTTAATGAGAGAGACTATAGATCACCTATGACACTAAAAAACATTGAAAAAGTTGAAAATACTAATTTGATCTGCTCATACATACAATCTGTCCTTGCTCATTTCTAATGCTAATTGCCAACCCAACAGCACAATGACAAGGGGTATCTGGTGGTGTTCATGAGCTGTGCGCATGAGTCTTGGTTTCAAACATGTCTAATCATATATATATCTGAATGTTTCCCTTCTTGCTGCAGGACTTTCCATTTTATATCCCTGCCAAGATTATATAATCCATTATGGGACACCAGTGAACATTGTTTTTGGCTCCATTTCATTAAGGTGCAATCTCTGACAGGTTTTCCATGGAGGGTAATTTCCTGTCTGCCTGGAACCTCTCTGCCCTATCTTCAGTGGCCTATCATAGCCTGTGTAATAAGTAATAGTAACGACATGTCAAAAGGCTCAATGGACCCCCAACCCTTTAACCCTGATTACTCTGTCCATGCAATTTCTGTTGTTTAACCGATTGTGCATGAAACAATTTTGGTCAAGCCACTATCATACGGTACAGTAGAAGTAACGGATTAGGACCTAAGCAAAATGTGATAAACAGAATGGCTTAGTCGTCGCTAAGGTTCCTCCTCATACACACGTGTGTGAGTATCTAACAGGTATTTAACCCCCCAAACACAATCAAGTAAGCAATGAAGTCAGCGAGAGAGAAAAAATGGCGGAGATCCGTTTTAAAAGAAGCGTGCTAAGGGCCAGTGAATAGGTCAGTGCGAGTCGGACGTGGATCAGCTGAGCGGCGGCTGACTGTTAGCTGATAGTCGACAAGGCACAGGCGTGGCCTGCCAGAACGCTCCACGTTACTACAATGTGTGAACTGCTTGTGCCTGTGACCATGCTACTACGATGCATTGTTATGAGCAGGCGGCGCTCTGCGTGACATGTTTGCTGAATGGAACAGACAACATGCTCTGAATTGGAGATGTGAATGAGTCTTTGTACCCACCCACTTTACTACTATTATCAACAAGTGTCCCAGCAGGGCACTTCAACCTCTTCCAAGTGGAGCGGCTCAGGGCCAAATTCGTACTGGTTTACAGTAATGCAAATCCAAAAGCTACGTATGTGTGTGTGTGTGTAATTGAGATTGTGTACCAGTGCTGTTGCATTAGGAACCGTGGTTAAATTATCCAAATGACTGCATTTACTGTATGCACGGTCATACCATATTAGCGCTTAAATGAATAGATAAACTATGGTGCGTCTGAGAGAGCCCTTGAGAGGTGAGGTCTCGAGGACCTGTGTTAAGAACCGGATAGAACCGGTAGGAGACACCTGCATTTAAAGTGGCTCGTCGTGATTTGTGACCGCGAATGCAAACGCACATTCCATAAAACACACATTCTGAAAACCTGATGCAGTCGGTTCCCCGGGTCACACATAGGCCATTACAGCTCAATTAGTGTACACGCTCACCTTTTCCATCTGGCACTCCTTACCGCTGCCACCCTCTCTCCTCATTATCCCAGCGTTCATGGGCAATTTACTGGCGCTGACAATTCTCTGGACTTTTGAGATATCCTGTGAAAGAGGGGGCATGTGACGTTTCGGCTGTCAGTGTAAATGTGCAAATGTTTAACAGCTGTTCCAATAATCTGATTACTGGTGTTAAGGGGTTAGTTAATCATGCCTTGCTATATTTGAAAATAATGTTGAATTATAACACAGCATAACTGGTGTTTATACAGTATAACACTCACGGCCGTGCTCTACTGATATATGCTGTTATGAACCAAAGACTGATCTTACATTACAAAGAAATGGTTCTACTGCTGTGCACCAATGTGAAGCCATCTATTTTCATAGTGTGAGTGAATGCACTCGCTCTCAAATAGCCCAAATGTGAATACAGTAGTCACGAGACTGATGTACATTCTGCATTCTACCTTGGTTGCATGTTTGATTTATAGCGGGTCTATAAGCAGGGAGCACGTGCAGGCAGTGCACAGTACCGCTCTGTATCTCCCATGTAACACAGGAGTGTGCAGTCTCTACCTGTGAGTGTCTTCCCACTGTATGTAGCAGATTATATTTGCCACGCGTTCCTCTTCTTTCCGAGTGTGCCGACACCTCTACCGGCACAAGCCTGTAAAACTGTGATTTTGTATGCCACACTTCGCCCAAAAGCACTTGTGTTTCTGCTTCAGCTCTGTAAAGTCGAGTCTAACACTGTACCTTTCCTTAACTGGGTCAAAAGTGGTCTCTTGAGAACATAAAAAGCGAAGTGGTTGCAATGTGAACAGAGGCTATCTAAACATGTCAATGTCACCCTCAACTCTTGGTTTGTCAGATGAAGGAACAGCTTTTTTTTCTGCAGGTTCAGGGAAAATGGAGGGAACCCTTTTTGGATGAACATGAATAATTTCCTATGCGTGGACGGCATCCATCAAAATCAGCAGAAATCTACAGAACAGCTGTGGGAGCAGCAGAGCCTTTCACTCTGTGACCTGTTAGTATACATTGTTCTCTCTGCCTGGGAGGCAACACATATCTTAAAGCATAACCTGCAATTTCATAACAGTCCACAGACCCCTGTCCAGACCTGCCCTGCGAGAAACACTTATTTTTTACTTTTCAATAAAAAACATTTATGTATTGCTATCATATACAATATTAAAATATGTTTTTATTAAATGACGTGACACATAATAACAATTCAAACAATATGCTTGTTAAGTCTAAATTGACAGTATATGATTATACTGGGATATTAAGATGTTGATTGAAATATGCAACACTTTGGCAAGCAAATCAACTCTGTAACAAGCAGTCACCCTATCTATGCCGTCCACACAACTCCACAGAAAACTTGCAATGTGCTATACAGGAGTGTGTGGCTTTATCCAGACAAGCAAGCAATCATGCAAGTAAACAGCAAGTGCTGAGATCAGGGTAATGAAATGTCTGATTTTTCCTCAGGCGCAACACCCCGAGCATCTGAGACATCATCTCCCATTACTTAAAGGAGAATTACATGTTATCGGAGCACAGGATTTGGCTTCCTCCTGTAGACTGTTAAATATGAAGCAGCTTCTTGTCCGGTCTCGCTGATCCCTGCAACCCTTCGCTAATGAATCTTTCACTTGGCAGGGGCCGTGGATGTGTGTGTGTGTGTGTGTGTGTGAGACAGCACGTCTCTGTTTGTGTGCCTGTGTGTGTGCGCATATCTAAGTGTAAGGAAAATAGAGGCCATTATGTCTGGTCTCCACAAGAGCTTGAAGTCCATTATGTTAAGTATGACAATTAGGCTGAAAAGTACTACATGTAGTTGAGGAAAGATCTTAGGCCCTTATCTACTTTGAAATCAGAAATACAATGCAAACAAAGATAGAAGAAAAAAAAAAGACAGAAAGCGGTTGAAGTGCATTATGAAACGCTTTCACCTTTTGGATCAATTTCAATGCTGGATATTTATACTACTTCTGAACATTACCATTATAATAGCAGCATGATCACTCATGCAGACCCACGAATAAGAAGGCAGCTGCCCTTCACTTCTGTTAAAAAGATAAATAGAGAAATACACAGCAGAACTAGTGATAACAGATGTAATCACACCATGAACAGGTCCATTTTGTGAGCATACTGTATAATTGAACCCATTGATCTCATTCATGGGGATGACAGAGCAAAGCCCAAGGCCTTGAACAGAGCCAAGTGCTTGACATTTGCCTCTGAGTGACTTGGTATCCAACACCTTACAGTGAGAGACGTGGTTCTTTCACGCAAACTGTGGTGCTATTAATGTGGGCCCTTCTTCAACATTAATCTAAATGGGATGTGACCCACCTTCCAGCCCCGGTCCACAGACAATGTAGCCAGATGGAGCGCCACAGTAATGTCTTCAGTGATGGTCCTCGTGGATTCATCAAGCACACTGTCAGAGTATTGTGGCTACAGGAGAGGACAGTGGTGTGGGAATCGGCCCAGGAATGAAGTCAAGGACTGCTCTTTGTATGCTAATGAACAGGGTGATTCTATATTAAATATGTTACTATAAAACAATGTAATGCCTTCTTGTCCTTTCTTTAAGCGTCGGACACAGCGTGGCATTGTAGCATTTGGTAGAAAAAGAAGAATGAGATGTTCCCATCTGCTATAATGAAGTCGTGTTGCTTCACCTTAACAGTGACTGGGTTTCTAACTGGATGTAAAGTGTCCATTACAGTACATTCCTTTAGGAGGCTGTGCTGCAGGGACTTTGGTGACGGTGGTGTAGATGCTGGTATTGAAGCGTGATCTGAAAGAGCTGTATATAACGTCCTCTGGCTGGCATGTCGAATGTCGTAGGCACCCACGAAAGAGAGGCAGAGTCGATTCTGACTGCATCGAGGAGAGAAAAGCCTCTTAAAGGCAGAGTTGCGCACCGGGATCATGGCAGATAAGACACTGCAGCACTGTGGCCAATGTGATGATTTCAAAGTGGCTGCAGCGGCTGCTTTTTCAGAAATAAGAACTTACACAATCTCTGATTAAAGTTGACATGGCTGTGCTTGTGCTGGGGAATAGGAGTAGGTAGCACACAGTGCATACTGCTCTATATTTTAGCTACATTTTTGTTTCTGAAAACCAATGCCGATACAGAAACACACAAGAGATTGCTCTAATTATTTTCATAGTGATTCGGTCACAAAATGAAGGGCTGGAATATGACACTGATTTAACAGAGTGATACTATTTAATTGTGGTGTGAAAGGTTGATTTGCACAATGTGTACTGGGAAAAGTCAAACAAATCCGACCCTGAAACATTGGCCCGATAACATAAGTGTTTCATTAGTAATAACCCTGTGTCTCTCAAAATATACAATATAATCATATTTCCAAAATTCTTTGCAGTCATCTTTTATATTGATTTTCCAGTTTCTCATGTCCTCTCCCGAGTAGAGGCATTTGTCTGAATAGTAAAATAAAGGTTAAAAACATTAAATATAAATCTTTACTTGGTCTTAAACAGGCACCTAATTTTATGGGATCAAGCAATAAATAGGCCTGAAACACTGAAGTGTTACTTAACAACATCACTGGAAAACATGAGACGGGTGTAGCATAATTGAGGCTAGTTTTGCCTTGCTGTAAATAAGCTATAAATATAACCTTGATACATAAGCCTCATTGTTTTCATATATAACTTCATAATTTCCAACCAATATTTACAGTACTAAACCTTTAAACCTTTAGCTTCAGACGGCTAATCGAAAATGTGCCTCTGCCATGGTCATTCAATAAAAACAATTGTTTGAACCGTAATTTCATAATGAAACAGTGTAAAAAGTAAATATGAAATTCTAACAAAGGTTTAATCTTACTGAAATGGAAAGGACGGGAGCCTTAATTCACTCAGGTCACAGTGAGACACAATTTGAAAAATGATCATTACTATGAAAAGATGATTTCACGGTACTGCACCAGAGGGGTTGCCCAGTGGACCTAGAACTATATCTGGGAGGCTGAGCCAATTGTGCCTAGCGCAAGCTGAACAATACCTCTGGCCATCAGAAACCAGATGCTCAGGCATTCCATGAACAATATAGGCCTACCTCGGGGCCAAGCCAGGTCCACGGAAAGTGCCCCATGAACCAAACAATTAATTCAACACGAGAGGGCGCTCTCTAAGTCTGAGGGAAAAAGTGGCACCCAAGTCCACCCAATTTGTCCTTTATCTGCACATGCTTTCTCCGAAAATTGATTAATTCCTTGGCTTTTCACTTTACGGTGACATTGGGTTTTAGAGGCTCCAAACAAAGAATGCGTCACCTTCAATTAATAATGCCATTGAACAAAATATAAGCCCAACATACCAGACCTTCTAATATAACCCTGGAATAATTTGGGTTTGCCTCAGTGCTCCAGAGCCATGGAATATAAATAGTGACATAAATGACCTAGACATTATTATTCTGATTGAACAACTTCTGGAACCATGTTTGCTCTGTTGTTATATTCAGCTGTAATTGTTTTGCAGGCTCTCTCTGGAGAGTGATCAGCCAGAGCATCAGATTGACAAATAGCCACTTGTAATGTGTTAACAGTCATCTAACACATTGAACACTGCAGCCAGTGTCTTATGTGAGCTGTGTGCAGAGAAAAGTGAATAACCAAAGTATAAGAAAAGAAAAACCTACTACTGGTCATGTTATTAAAGAAGATATAAGCCCACCCCTTTAGTCTTTTTCAAAGAATGACTGTAACAGGGGTAACAAAGACTGAAAGCTGTTTCTGACCCTTTATTCAGGGGTCCATGTTTTTTACAATGATATACTGTAGCACACAGTGAAACAATATGGCTATGAAATATAGATGTCTGAAAAAGAACTACTGAAATATTTCACCAAGAAAAATACAAAAATAAAGATGTCAGCAATGGTAGTTCCGGTATAAAAACAAACTATCTATAATTTGCGACATAATATGTCAAGCACATTTTGGTGCACCAGTAGTTACGTAAACGTAATATGAATACCCTCTAGTCATAAACTGACCGTTTGTTTACATGATACTGTATAGTACTGTAACACTTTCATTTGGATTGTAGGAGTATTGACGTACCTTGGCATGTGGCTGCTGGAAGGTGACTCTGGAGCTGTTGATGAGTGATGAGTATCTGAACAAGTTGCTTGGAGCTGTGGGAAATCTGTGGCTGCTACTGGTCTGGTCGTGTAGGACAGCCGAGAAGCAAATGTGAACTGTGTCCTTCAGCGCCTTCAGTTGAGACTCCTGTCCAGTGAATATGATTACTCTCCATGTTATAAGGGAACATTCTGTATATTGCTTCCGTCGCTGTGAGCAGTCACATATTCACCACCTGTCATTCAATATGCTGTTTTCTAACTAGTCCCTATTTACATGTAAAAGAATGAAAAACGACTCAGTATATAAAATCCACAGAACACATTCAGGCTACATAGCACAGTGAGATAATCAAACATGCACTCAGCCCTCACTGGAATTCATAATAATGAGCAGATGTCTTTCTTTGCTCCCACACAGACTTATTTCACCTTTACACCACACATCAAAGAATAGGAAAATAATGAAACCTGCGCAAGAGAGCACCATGCTTCTTGCCACACACAATGGTGCATTATGCCTCATCCATCACATTTATTTTGATGACATCTCTCCTTTGGGATCTGTCATCCATGAGTATTGAAACAGTTCAGGGAGATTAGCTCTGAACAAAACTATACCACATAACAAGCGAAGAAACAAATCAGACATTTATTATAATAAAAGAAACTACTGTAGAGGTAGGCTAAACTATATGTCTCAGTCACCTTGTCAAGAGCAGTCTTCTCTAGCTCTTCCTTGGCTATGGCTAATTTGTTTTCCAAATCCATTAGCTGCTGCCCCTGGTGGAGAAAATAACAAAACATTTCATTGTCTGACCAGCAATGTTAACAAATATGAACCTGACATATTGTTTTTAGTATATTTCTTGTAACTCTTTCAGGTCTGCAAACTACCTTTATATATGGACAAACTATATTACATGTATCAGTAATTACAGTAATTCACATCCAGTTAAGACATTAAAAGATTGAAAGTCCTAGCATCTTATTATAAATGATGTTGTTAATGTGGTTATCTATTACACATAGATCTGCAGTTTGTCTTGTGCCAGTGGGTCAGAGTATCCATTGTTAATGTCAACGTTTAAAAAGTAGAATAGAACTGTGCCAAGGACGATAATGCAAAACTCAATTTCTTTGAATGCAGTAGTCTGTGTTAGGTTGACACTAATTATGACAGGTTGATTACAATAACTCTTAATTGATCAGCAACACAGGAAAGAGAAGGCGGTTTTACAGAGAAACTGGCCTCAGTGGTGACTGCTACGTTCAGTGTATGAATGCTATTGTGCTGAAATGCCTTACTGAAATTGCTCAAATTGATTTGAATTGAAGTGTTGAAACTGATCTA
Organism: Forbesichthys agassizii; assembly: GCA_026546735.1. Taxonomy (NCBI): domain Eukaryota; kingdom Metazoa; phylum Chordata; class Actinopteri; order Percopsiformes; family Amblyopsidae; genus Forbesichthys; species Forbesichthys agassizii. Next base: position 3,491 of record JAODLL010016545.1, on the reverse strand, counting down.
TGCTAATTCTTGGTTTATATTGAGTTTTTCATCAGCACAGTCTGGATATGGAGGCTTTATTTTCAGTATCATTTGTTTTAGTTCAACAACCATCAAGGACAGTAAAGAATTTTCCACAAAGAAACCAAACGAATCAGTTCTGTCTTCCATTTAAAATAAATGTTCTTTGGACTTTGACATGAAGCCATTCATTAACTGCTGTGTTAAATAGGTAATCTGTGGTAACAAAGTTTAGCTTTAACTTTAATTGTTGTTTAATCATGAGCAAGGAGACTTGCTTAGATAATCTTGTGGCAAATGGCAAGTGAAAGCTAGGATAACTGAATTATTGGTTACAAAGGATGACAACAGAATTCCCTTCCCATATGCAACACAAGAATAGAAGGACATTAAACGTTGTCAGTGTTCAAAGTAGTAGTATACTTTTGGCAACCCCAAAATGTCTGGATGCTAATTTGTGAAAAACTGGATTAAAACAATGCACACACATGCATTATCGCACATTTATCAAACACTTATAAACACTATTGGTACCTAAAACCTATACAGTAGCCTATCATTCTGACTCTGCTCTGTGACCTCGTACACATGACAAACTTCTCCTTTATAGCTGCTGTAGGGCAGTAATTGCACATTCATGTGATTGACGAGCAAGGTAGATTGGCCGGACCAATCGGGTAAAGAGGCCTTGATTGTTCAGAAATCTCCAAGAGCGGCGTAAAGTTTAAATCGACATATAGTGTCAGGGGCTATCAACCAGAGCACATATTGTTATAGAGCATTTGACTCGTAGATAGTTGACGGATGTCTAGGGTATTTCTAACAAATGACATATATAAATTCAATATACAGTATCTGTAGCAATCCTACCTGCAGTGTACAGCTCCTTTTAAGGGCTTAACAAAGTCTAAGAACATTATAAACTGACATTTGCTGCCATTGGGAACAGGGACCATAATATGATATTCAATTTTATAGAAACAATAAAGCAAAACAAGTTGATGACAAAGTATTTATTTTATTTGTTATAAAAGCTGCCAGAAAAGTTTCTGCCTTTTGTAGTAAAAAACTATAAGTAATCAGTTTGAGGAATGAATGCCTTAAAGGTTTATATGAAAATAATCTACAGACTATCTTCTGAAAGAAGTGAACTGTGTACGTGCATGCGTGCACGTGAGTATATTCCTTCTGGAAGCAGAGAGCAATTATGCCAATAGCACAAAGAAACATCATAGGATGGTACTCTGACCACTTCAAGCACATAAGCGCTGATCCAGAAAGCCTCTCATGCAGCCCAAATGCAAAGCTCTGTGTCTGTCCATTACAGCCCATTATAAATAGGTGTGGGTCAGTGGGGTACTAGTCATGGGTGGCACACAACTTCATCCAGCTGTCAGATCTGGATTCCTTCTCCTCCACGATGAACAGAAAAAGCAGCTCTTGGGTGTTTGAGGGGTGTGTGCTTTAAACGTTGTGTGACAGAGAGAGGAGGCACCGGCCAGTCCTAAAGGCCACCATGATGGTGTCTGACACACGTCAGGACACGCAAGATGGTAGAACTTGGTTATTGACATGCGTCAATGCCAATGTACAGAACACTGTTCTAATCATTTCTTCAGTGTCAAATCCATATAAATGTTCTGTATCTAATGATTTCTTTGTCAATTTTTAGTTACGTTTTGAATGTCATTAAATGTGCATTCCATGACACGGCATGTGTGCATTGACCTTATTGGCATATACCCTGCTCTACAGTGAATACAATATTCAAATACAATATAGGAATACAACGTTTACACAACAGTGTGATCGATCAAATGGTGGGTCAAGGGGACGTTAAATAATTTCTTTATGCCGCTGCAAAAACACTATACTGTAGATAGACGAGGTGGAAAAATATACAGTCCACCCCTCTGCAGGGTGGGGGTTAGATTATCTGAAGGGGTGCCTATTTCATGCACTGTCTATACACCACTTTGAATAATACAGCAGATTTTAAGTGTGTTGATATACAGTTCACTGACAATAAACCAGATATTTAGCTGATAATTGATGTTTGAAAATCTATCAGTTAAATGTTTAAAGAGTAGTTGATACAATATTACCTATTGTTTTTGTTGACTGAGTTTATGTAATATTCATGTTATGATCATAACCTATATGTACTGTATGTATATGTGTATACTATATATTTGGACCACAACAGATTAAATAGAAAAATAAATAATAATTTAATTTAAAAAGCATGGTACATTTTACATGGTACAGTACAAAATGACTGTCAAAACTAATCCAATTGTTCATGGTCCCTTGGCATCTTCATGATCTTTTTCCTTCTCTGTCTAATACTGACCATTAAAACAGAAGTTACAGGGAAGTTACATTATTTTGATAGACAAAATGTCAATGATGTATTGCTGCCATGACATGTACAGTATTACGAAAAACAGTAGGCTATCCCATTCTAACGGGAAAAGACAGTTTCACTTTATAACGTGGTAGTTTGACCGTATAGGCTACAGTAGGTGATGCTGCTGTGAGCTATAGGCTAGTAAAGTGTAGTCTAGGGGGCTAAGCTAAATTAGCAATATCATGTGGAAGTATTATCACATTATCGCGTAAAGCTAATTTATCATGTTTTAACGTGAAACTTTTCGCATTTTAATATGATACCTGATCTATATTTTTTTCTATTGTGGCAGCAACACGTTTCGGTAACAATGTATCACTGTCATTTCTCATATTTTGATTGTGTACTGTCTGACAATGAGTACTGTCCAAAGATGAGTATAGCACTGGAAATCAACAGAATGATGCCATAACGAAACGCCCACATGAAAGTTTGGTGACACAGGGATTTGGGTGAGTGAATGATGCAATTCAATAAGCGCGATTTACAGCCAGTGACACCAGAAAACAGGTCGATGCATCAATCCATCATCAGGCCAGCAATAGAGAAAGAAAAGGACATCCTAGCATAATAGCTGTGTCTCATTTAAAGTGCAGTGTAGTACATAGGTTGCATCCTCTGGAGACTATATGAAACAGGGCAATCTGTGGCAGTTAGAGGGAGCTGCATCCACTGACGGTTGTTTTATAAACAAACCAAGAAAACATTTCTCACCTATATGTTACTTATGTGTGCAAAACATATTAGGCACAAGAGTTACCTCACTGCATTTTTCGCCTTATTTACATTTTTTAATATATTTTATTAAAATAATAAACCCAATATACCCATGGCATATTAAGGGTGTATGTGAGCCGACACATTGTGTGCAGGTCTGTCTATCTATCTATCTATCTATCTATCTATCTATCTGTTACGGCCCCCACTCCTATATGTAGGATGTGGTGTTGTGGGATGTGTGTCTTGTGTATATGTAGGTGTTCCTCTCTCCTCCCTTAGTGACGTCACGTTGGAGTGCGCGCCCCAGCGGTGATGTCCGGAGACTGGCGCAGCTGTATCTGATTGGGCCCGGTCGGATGCT